>PKMM01044290.1:0-70299 GCA_002933915.1 Eutrema heterophyllum | reverse complement strand
AATTAGGTTTTCAAATATTTATAGTGAATAGTGCAAACCGGGTCGACCCGGGACAAACCGGGTACCGACCCGGGACAAACCGGGTACCGACCCGGTTAAAATGGGTAAGGCTGGTCAAAATCCTGAAAATGCAGGTTTGTACCGACCAGTTCTGCTGGCTGGATGAGAAGTTTTTAGCCGACAGGGGCGAGGATCGGGTCGATGCAGGACTAGTTTTAGCCGACAGAAGTGAACTTGCTCGAACGCTGGGTTAGTGCCGTGTGGTAGTGCTGGCCCAGAATGGGTCGGCACTAATCGTCCTTGTGTAGGTCGGATGGAACTGGATGCGGAGTTAGCCGGCTAAAGCGGACTCTGGTCGAACGCGGGATGTGCTAGATCGTGCGCGGTATGGTTCTTAGCCGACAGAAATTAGTACCGCTTGATTAGTACCGACCCACGATGGGTCGGCAATAATTTTCCTTGTGCGTCGGTGCCGGTCGGTATGAATCCCTGTTTGGATCGGTGTTCATTGCTGTCTCCATACCGATCCAGGATCGGTCGGTGTGAATCACTTGGAAACGTGCCGTTTGAAAACTCGGAGTTCTGGGAGGGTACGCCGATCGATTATGGGTCGGTGCAAAAATGTGTTGTAGATCGGTATAACCCTCTGTCTCCATACCGACCCATCGTACCGACCCAGGATGGGTCGGTACACTCCTCTCCTTTTGCTATTTTTGCCTTGGCCATCTCTTCTTGCACCCAACTCCGATCCAGCTTGGCTTGGTGACCTCCAAATTTATCCAAATTGCCTCCAAACACCTTTGAAAACACTCCAAAACATGCAAGAACACACTAGGACCTAATGCAAATGTCCTAAACTCTAATTTAGACCAAAATGCTATACAAACTATGAAAGACACATGCATGAGACCCGAAACACTAAATAATATGCATGCTAAAACGGGTAAAATATGGGAATATCATCCGTTGAATACAAAGTACCCTCAGCAATCAGTTCTTCCTCCGAAATCCAATCAAAAATCAGGATCTTATCATCTAATGCATTTGTAGCCTAAACAGTCATTCAGTGAAAATATATTATAGGCCATCTAATCATAAGCTTCATATTTGTACAAGTTGAAAGGAAAGAAATGTTACCATTGAGCCAGCAGTCTTAACTCCATTTGGTGAGTCCATATTCTACAGAATTATCTTATTGGAAGGCCATGCAATTATGCATCCAACAGCTTCGCCAAGTGAAGTGATAGTTGTTGTAGGCCTCCATACAGATGTTTCTTGCTTTGTTACAGAACACACCTTAACAGCTGGTGCATTAGGACCAAGTGGAATACGTCCTATCTTGAAAATTGGATCAGCAGAGCAGAATTCAGCTTCCCCGACAACAACCTCAACCTCTGAATACCATTCAAGCAGCTGATACCTTGGTCCTCCATTGTTAACATTACTGGACTCGGAGTTCTCACCATCAGCAGGCTGTCTCGGTTCAGAAAACACATAACTATTTAAAAACATACAAGTTCACAGAAAGTTCAAAAACAATGTGAATTAACTTACCTTTTTCCCTGCAGCTAAGTCACGAACCACATTTTGAAGGTTTTCAACCCTGCTGAGTAATTCTGCTTGCCTTGCTTCAAGCTTCTCCACATGTGTGTCTCTAGCCTCTATGAATGCTAGCTTCGAAGCTGTTATCCCTCTGCCAAATCCTCTAACTCTCCCAGATTTATCTATTCCTAGAACTTGACTCACCGCATCATCTCGGATGCTACTAGAGGTAGAGTCCATCTGACTATCTAGTGTTTTTATTTTTTTCCTGAATCAAAATGCACGAAAACAATTACTCTAAGCTACACACTAACTACAGAATAAGAAGTTGACAAGTTCTTACAATCACAGCTTCAAACTCTGGCTTAACAGGTCTCCCATCCGAATGTGTATGCCCTGCTACCCAGACTTTACTTCTTGTTACCTTGCTTGGGTCTGAACTCTTTTTCTTCTACAAGTAATAAGTTAAAAAAACAGTTGACCTCTAACTTCTATTTGTAACTAATCATTATAGAACTCAAACCTGACTTACCATTTCATGAGTTAGGCGAAGCATGCCTTTCCTGCTGGTGGTGTGGGGAATCTGATTCTTCCTCAAATGACTATATTTTTCACTTTTTTCCTACAAGTATAATGCAAAAATTTAAGATAACCAAACTCCAAAAACAAACAGGAAAGTAAATATAACAGAAAACATGTCTACACAACCTTAAAAGACGTGGATGTCCTACTCTTAACCCAATTTGTCCAAGCAGTCACTGATTGAATGTTGCTTGGTTTCAAGTCAAGGATTTGTTGTTTACTCCCTGCAGAACGCACTTGGCTAACAAGCTTAGACTTAGAAGCCCTCCAAATACACCCCATTTGTTTGACAACACAATCTTTTTGCCAATCTTTTGTCAAATTGAATCTATCCTACAATACAATACAATACAAAGTTTACATAAACAATTTTTAAAACGAATTTGTTTTTTTAAGTTGAAAAGAATACCTGGATTATATCCCAAAGCGTGTCTTTCATTTGATCATTAAGGTACTTCCAGTCATCGAGAGTATAAGGTACGTGCTCCCTCACAAGAGGTCCAACAAAGGAGGAAATTGTCACTGATCCTTTCCCCACATGTTCACCAAGACGTGTAAATTCTACATCAACCTTTTCCTCGTGGTTTTTAGCCACTTTAGTCACTTTGTTGGACCTCTTGTTCTCCTCTTCTTGCTTTCTTACTGCTGGGGCTGACCATCTTTGGTGGACTGATGCTCAGTCTCATTGACTTCTTCTGCTTGAGGGTGAGAGATATTTTCCTCTTGAATATGTTCCTCTCCTTCAATCTGATGCACTTCATCTGCTGAATGTTGCACTTCACCTTCAACCTCCTCTATCTCATGTACCAGAGGTTCAACAACTTTTGGAACATGCTTCTTCAACTGTCTGGTTTTAGTCACTTCGATTGGGGTCACACTCAAGCCTTGCTGACGCTTGCTACGTCTTGCTTGGATGTTTGATGTTGTAGTCTTTTTCATCTTGGATCAACTGTAACAATAATAAACAATAAAAGATAATATGAAGGATTGAGTATATTACCTCTGAGTAGCAATAATATACGACGGAGAAGAAACTGCAAGAACAAAGAAACCAAATTCGATGAAATAGTCAGAGACCTTAAATCGAACATCAATTCTGAAAACAAATCGAAAGAGCAAAATGAAACAAAATCCTTATGAGTTTGAGATACCTGTGCTTGAATCGAAGACCGAAATCTTCCTTTGTAAAACCTAAATCAATAGAAAGCAAATCAATACGGGTTACAGAGACAATTAATCGAAAGCTCAATCTGAAAACAAAAACCCTAAAGTATCTCGTACCTTTGCTTCAATCTTACACCGACCAAAATCTTCACCCACCTGTGAAACCCAAAACAAATTGAAAGAGATCAATTGGGGAAACTGTAACCCTAAATCGAAACCGCAGAGCCAAACGAAATCCTGAAAAATTTGATATACCTTTGCTTCAAACGAACACAAAAGCTTCCTGTGAAAAACCTAAAACAGTCGAAACAAATTAGTACCAGATATAGACAATGCAAAAACCCAGAATCGATTTGAGTAACCCATATCTGACTAACCTAGCTCACTCGGCTTCACTGTGAGATTAAGAGGAAAGAGATGACGAAAAGTTATCTGTAAAGAATGAAAAGAGAAACAATGGAATGAGACACTGTCGAGCGTGAATCAATGGAGGGAGCTGTGTCGAGAATTTTGGGGCAAACATTTTTCCGCCAAAGTGGTGAAACACTTAGCTATTAGTCGAAATTTTCGCTAAGTACAGGCGGGCAAATAATTAGTTTTTCCGCCTAAACATTAAACAGCGTTTACAAGGTGATTAGTGCTATCTATACTACGCTAAGCTAAAAGCGTTACCCAAATAAAATATTCCACTACCAAAACATAGCGTTTACACATTTGAAAACGCTATGTAAAAAAAGAGTGATATTTACCATAGCAGAATAACACAAAACGCTATACTATACTGCTATATATACGCCAATTTCTTGTAGTGTTCTCAATGGGGTCTTCCTCCTCATCTCAAGACTACTAGGTAACACTCAAACACCCTTGTACATATTTTTTCTTTTCTTGAGTCTCGCATTGTATAGTTATTTTTGTCTCTTGTTTTTGGTTCTTCCCTTGAATTTATTTCACACCGGGAGGGTGTGATTTAAGTTTGGGGAGGGACCGGCATCTAATTGATATATCATGGGTTTTACCTGTTTTTGACCATGATATAGGTCTTGTTTTTAGAGTCTTTCTAGTATTTTTGGAGTCTTTTAGTGTCTTTTCAGGTTTTAGGTACGTTTGGAGCATAATTTGAGATATTGAAGCATTCTGGAGCTTTTTGGAGCAAAGCAGAGATCGTGTAGCTGGGACAGCCGATTTGAAGCCCTTGTATCGACCGACACCACCTGCTGTCGATCGATACTGACACCATGAAGGAAGGAACGTGACTCACTACCCGAGTATCGATCGATACCACTTATGGTATCGGTCGATACCGTCGTCCAAAGAGAAGGATCGCGACTTTTTACAAGTCTGATGAAATTGTACCTTGGCCCAGAAGGCTTTAATAATTACAAGAAGCCCCAAAACGTGTTTTAGCATTATAATTAGGTTTTTCAGCCACTTTTGTTGGCTAAGCTTTATTTTACTTTTGATACTTTGAGAGAGATTTGTTACAGGGTTTTTAGAGAGACAATTGTGAACCCCTTGTTTCTTATTGATTTCTTCTATGCAATTCTATTCATCTATGATTTCTGTTCCATTAATCATGTCTGAGTAGATCCACTTTAGTTTTAGGGTTTTCTCATAAAGGATTTCATTGAGTGCTGGTAATTGATTAGTTAGGATTCATAATCTTAATTAGTTCTTCACCTTAGGTTGTTCTCAAAACTAATTCTAGGTTGACGAATCTGGAACTTAGATCTTAGGTTAATCGATTAGGCACGACAATGCAATTGATAATCTGTCAGAACTTAGGGTGAGCAAAATAGCTATCCGCAAAGAGATTTGGTTTAGTTGTTTTGTGAACATATCAAACCTGAACTATAAAGCTGGTTTAGATCTTTAGGATTTGCAAAGAGATTTGGGATTCTAGGATTTAGATTTAGATAATTCTCGCAACGACAGTTGGTTAATTATAGCTTAGTGATTTGAGTTCAAGAACCGTGCATAACTGAATCCTGACTAGTTGGTTTATCTGCATTCTCTGATTTCCTGAGAAATACCCTGAACCTATCTTTCCTCCATTTAATTACAACTCTTTTAATTTCGTTTATTGCTTTCTGTTAAATTGAATCGCTTAGCGTAATTCGAATCTAATTGGTCTATTGGGTGTTTTCTTGAGTCTCTGTGGTTCGACCCCTACTATACTGCAGCTACCGCTTTAGTACTTTTTGGGTACTAATTTTGAGCTTATCACTAATCATGTTTGTTTTGATCTTATTTTTGATTTTAGCATTTTGAGTCTCATGCATTTCATGCATTCATCTAAGGCATAGAAAGACCAAAAAAATCGAAAAATTTGAAAATTTTGAAAACACGAAAAGAAAGCATGTAGTCGCATTTCATAACTAGGATCGAGTCTAGTGACATGTAGGTTGCATTGCACGTGCATAGGGAGCAATGATGATTTTTCCTTGTGGAGTATCATCTAAAGAGCTCGGTCCAATGTCCTTGTTGCTAGTTGTTTGATGCTTTGATCTCGTGTTTGAAATAAAGGACGAACCATGTTTTGATCTCGTGTCTCATTAATTAGGTCTTAGCTAAAACAAGTGTGAATCGAGTCCAATCCTACTTAAGTGAAAACCTCAATTTTGACACATTAATTATCGTGATTATGCATGTCAATGTGGATTCATGGATACGATACACATATTCGAGCTATCTTCCTCTTTTTACCACTCTTTGTTGGCTCGAATAGCTGGTTCCCCTCTTTGGAACGGTTAACCATTCCCATAACCCAACCGTCCTTCAAGCCAAAAACCATTTGTGAGCAACGTGAGGCCTATTCCGAATCAACTAGGCAAAAAGTGTTGAGTTTAGAACGACAAGGAGAAGCTTCCATGTAGAACTAGCCCGAACTCAAAGGGCTAGACATAGGTTAGGACTAGATAGGATGGGAGTTTTGGGATAAAGAAAAGAAAGAGAAGGTAGGAATGGGAAGAGATTGGGAGAAGAAATAGGGGATAAGCAAAAGTTGAAATGGTTGGCAAGAAAAGTGTTGAAAAAGCTCTAAGTATCAAAAGAAAGTAGTCTTTAGTTATAAAAGAAAAGAGAAAGAGCCGAAAATGGCTAAGGTACAAGAAAATGAGAAAAGAGAGACTAGAGAAAGTGAAAGAAGAGCTAAGTGAATAAAAATGTTGTAAGCCAAGCCATTTGGAGAAGAAGGAAATCCCCTAGATGCTTAAGTGAAGAGAAAAAGTGAGACCAAATGAGTAATGAAGGCTAATAGCCTAGTGAAAAAAGGGTAGCTTAGGAAGGATCATCATTGGGACTTAGGGATTAGGAGTTAAGATCGGTATGAGGCATTGGGTAGATGGAAGTCATCCTTGTATGCATCTATTGGGCTTTACTTTTAGCATTTTGCATTAGTTGATTCTTTTTGAGAGATCCCTTTGCATTGAAGTAACCCCATTCATTTGAGATCACTTTTATCTCAAGACCTTTTACCATGGCCAAATGAATTCACTTTACTTGCATAAGCATGATTCGCTTGAAACAATTTAACAAATGTCAAAGGATTAGATGAGAGGAAAGCATGTGTAGGTTGAGACTTGGGCTTGATTCATGTAGGGAAGGGATATGGCTAGCTCCTTTCGAGTAAACTTGTTTGATCGCGTCTTAGAATTTGCAACTTGGACATTGGGCTTGAATTCTTTTGATGATGCTTGTGGATTTGAGCTCCCGCTTTCAAACCTCTCTCCCTACTTGCTCGTGTTTGTTCGCTTGAGGATAAGCAAAAGAGTAAGTTTGGGGGAGTTGATATTGTCATAATTTACATCATCTATGCTTTCATTTATCTTAGGTTTTACTTCTTTTTGCATATGTCTCATATCATTTTCTTGATGTTTTAGTCTTGATTAGGGTCTAAGGTGTTTTTCATTAGGTCCTAGTGAATCTTGCACGTCTTGGAGTCTTTCCTAGGTGCTTGGAAGCGTTTCAGGGAGGATTAAAAGCCATGGAACCAAGCTCGATCGGATTTGGATGCAAGAGGAGATGGCCAAGTCAAAAGGGCAGTTTGTAGAAGACTGTACCGACCCATCCTGGGTCGGTACATTGGATCGGTATTGAGACAGAGAGTTATACCAGTCTACAGCACAACTGACACCGATCCAGAATCGATCGGCACACTCGCCTGGATCGCACACCTTGCACTCGGCATTCCTTTCTCTTGCCCCGCACCGACTGATCCTGGAGCGGTACGTCCGATCGGTATCGAAACAGAAGATAAAGCCGACCTAAGGAGGTGTCCCGTACCGACCTGGAATGACGCGGCACAAATCCTCAAGGAGAATTAGTACCGACCCATTCTCGGTCGGTACTACCGAGCGGCACTAACCCAGCGATCACACGGACAGACTTTTGCCGGCTAAAAACTCATCCTGCACTCACCCTACTGATATGCTCAAATTAATACCCTATAAGTACTAAAGCAGTTGTTGTAGTATATGTAGGGGTCGAACACAAGAACTCAAGAAAGTCACACAATAGATTATATAGACTCGAATTAAGCTAAACCAAACAATGTAATTAAATGCGAGTGCGTAAATTAAACAAGTTGTAAGTCAATTGGAAAGAATATAGGCTCAGGGTATTTCTCAGGAATTCAATGAATGTAGATAAAATAACTAACATGATTCAGATTTAGCGCGGTTCTTGAACTCAAATCACTAAAGTATAGCTAACCAACTCTCGTTGCAAAAACTATCTAAGTCTAAATCCTAGAATTCCAAATCTCTTTGCGAATCCTAAAATCTAAACCAGCTTTTAGTTCAAGTTTGATTTGTTCACAAAACAACTAAACCAAATCTCTTTGCGAATAGTTATTCTGCTCACCTTAAGTTCTATCAAGTAATTAATCGCACTCTCGTGCCTAATCAATTATCCTAAGATCTAAGTTCCAGATTCGTCAACCTAGAATTAGCTATGAGAACAACCTAAGGTGAAGAACTAATTCATATGGTGAATCATAATTAACTAATTAACCTAACATTCAGAGAAAACCCTTATGAGAACCCTGAACCTAACAAGGGATCTACTCAGACATGGAGAATGAAAACAACATGATTGAATAGATCATCAAAGAAATCAATAAAAACAGGAGTTCAGAGTTGTCTTTCAAAAAACCATAGTAAAATAAAGCTTAATTAGAACGTAATAGCCAAAGTGGCTTAAAAACCTAACTTAAACTCCTAAAACACGTTTTGGGCTAAATTGTAAATAATAAAGTCTTATAGGCAATTTTGCAATTCTTCAACTCTTCATAAAAGTCGCGACTCGTGTCTTGCTGCAGTGAGTATCGACCGATACTAGTAAGTATCGATCAATACTGAGGCTTCAAATCGGGTACTTAGCTACACAAACTTCTGCTTTGCTCCAAAATGCTCCAAAAAGCTCAAATATCTCCAATTATGCTCCAAACGTGCTAAAACCTGTAAAAGACTCTAAAACACTACAAAATAGTAGAAAGACTCTATAAAACGGACTTATATCATGGCTTAAAATGGGTAAAAACCATGATATATCACCTGCACGCTTCGCATCGACCAGATTTCATTTTAGCCGGCTAAATCTGCATCCAGCATCCATCCAACCTGTGCGATGAAAATTAGTGCCGAGTGGTTTGTACCGACCCAGGATCGGTCGGTACAAACTTTCTGCTGCAATTTGACCCAGACCCGACCGGGTCAATACCCGGTTTGTTCCGGGTTGACCCGGTTCGCACTATTCACTATAAATAATTTTTAGACCTAATTTTTGAGGCATGTCTTTTTCTTTATGCTAAAAACCTTGTTCTAAGTATTTGTAAGAGATATCTCCTTTTGATTTATGCAATTTGAGTTCTAGTTCCTTAATTCTCTTCATCTTATATCTTCTTTCTTAAAGAATTCATCATCCAATCATGGGATTAAACATGTTCTTCATAGGGTTTGTTGGGTCCATCATGATTAGTGAGTAGTCTTTTAGTATTTTAGGGTTTGGTAGATTTAGGGTGATTCCATTGATGATTAATGATGTCTAGGATTAGATTATTAGATTGTCCTTCTTGATTAGTACTCTTAATGCTAAATCTAGCTTGAGTAAGGGGATTTGGATCAAAGGGCATTTCACACCCACAAGGTGTTTCATGAAATGCCTTGATGAACGAATTAAGAGATATTCATTTCTAGCCTATGAGAGTAGTTGTCTAGAGTGATTAATGGTTGATCTTGATTGTTCAACTTAATGCTTGCTAATTAATTATCCACAAATGAGAATTTGATCTTGGATTAGTGATTAGCAAAGATGATTAGCCTTGAGAAAGGTTTAGTCGTAATTAATGATCTTTGCCTAGGGATTAGTATTGCTTGAGTTTTGGACACCATGAATTAGCCATGGATCACCTTATCTCAATTACCTTATCCTTGAATTCACCCTTTATCTATTGTATTACCCTCGTTTAGCTTTGCTAGCTTACTTGTTCTAAATTCGATTAGCTAATTATATTAAACACAAAAACCAACATTGCTTGCGTAGATTAAGATGTTCTATGCATTCTTAGTGCTTGAATCAATACCCATTTGGATTGACACCTCATATACTACACATGGTATATTGAGAATTGATCTCAAATCAAGACCCCAAAAAGTCTTGTATCACAGTTCTCTGGCAAAAGAGCCGAGGTCGCCAGTTCTTGGTTTCCAAAGCAGCATTATGACAGAGCAAAAACAACCTATATCCTCTAAGCACTAGAGGTTGCGGGTTCTCTACACCAAAGAGTAGAGGTTGCTAGGTCTCTGTTTCCAAAGCAACGTTAAGACAGAGCAAAAACAGCCTCTATCCTAAAAGATGCTAAGAACCAGAGGTTGCGGCTTCTCTACACCAAAGAGCAGAGGTTGCCAGTTCTCTATTTCCTAAGCAGCGTTAAGACAGAGCAAAAAAAGCCTCTATCATCCAAGAACCAGAGGTTGCGGGTTCACTGTACCAAAGAGCAGAGGTTGCCAGTTCTCTATTTCAAAAGCAGCGTTAAGACAGAGCAAAAACAACCTATATCCTCTAAGCACCAGAGGTTGCTAGTTCTCTGCACCAAAGAAGAGAGGTTGTCAGTTCTCTGTTACAATGCAGCGTTAAGACATAGCAAACACAGCCTCTATCCTCCAAGAATCTAAGAACCAGAGGTTACAGGTTCTTTGTACAAAAGAGGAGAGGTTGCCAGTTCTCTATATCCAAATCAGAGTTAAGACAGAGCAAAAACAGCCTATATCCTCTAAGCACTAGAGGTTTCGGGTTCTATGCACCAAAAAGTAGAGTTTGCCAGTTCTCTGTTTCCAAAATAGGGTTAAGACAGAGCAAAAACAGCCTATATCCTCTAAGCACCAGAGGTTGCGGGCTTTCAGCACCAAAGAGCAGAGGTTGCCAGTTCTCTGTTTCTAAAGCAGCGTTAAGACATAGCAAAAACAGCATTTATCCTCCAAGAATCTAAGAACTAGAGTTTGCAGGTTCTCTGCATTAATGAGTAGAATTTGCCAGTTCTCTGTTTCGAAAGCAGCATTAAGACAGAGCAAAAACAGCCTCTATCTTCTAAGAACCAGAGGTTGCGGGTTCTCTGCACCAAAGAGCAGAGTTTGCCAGTTCTTTCTTTCCAAAGCAGCATTAAGACAGAGCAAAAAGCCTATATCCTCTAAGCACCAGAGGTTACGGGTTCTCTACACCAAAGAGCAGAGGTTGCCAGTTCTCGGTTTCCAAAGCAGCGTTAAGACAGAGCAAAATAGCCTTTATCCTCGAGAAATCTAAAAACAAGAGGTTGCGGCTTCTCTACACTAAAGAGCAGAGGTTGCGGCTTCTCTGCACTACAGAGCAGAGGTTGCCAGTTTTATGTTTCAAAGCAGCGTTAGGACAGAGCAAAAACAGTTTCTATCCTCCAAGAACCAGAGGTTGCGGGTTCTTTGCACCAAAGAGCAGAGGTTGCCAATTCTCTGTTTCCAATGTAGCGTTATGACTGAGGAAAAACAGCCTTTATCCTCTAAGCACCAGAGGTTGCGGGTTCTTTGCACTAGAGAGCAGAGGTTGCTTGTTCTCTGTTTCCAAAGCAGCGTTATAACATAGCAAAAACAGCGTTTATCCTCCAAGAACCAGAGGTTGCGGGTTCTTTGCACCAAAGAGCAGAGGTTGCCAGTTCTTTTTTTCCAAAGCAACAATAAGACAGAGCAAAAAAAATCCTCTATCCTCTAAGAACCAAAGGTTGCGAGTTCTCTGCACCAACGAGAACAGGTTGCCAGTTCTCTGTTTCCAAAGCAACGCGGTAAAACATTGCAAAAAGAGCCTCTATCCTCAAAGAATCAGAGGCTGCCAGTTCTCTGGCTAAAGAGCCGAGGTTCCCAGTTCTTGGTTTCCAAAGCAGCATTATGACAGAGCAAAAACAACCTATATCCTCTAAGCACCAGAGGTTGCGGGTTCTCTACACCAAAGAGCAGAGGTTGAAACCGCGGGAAGATTGACCGCCTAAATAAAAAAAAATTTCGGATTCCGACGGATCTGGCCATCGGAAAATCGTAGATCTAATCTACGAACCGTCTTCTTCTTCTTCATTTCTCTCTTTTTCTCTCTCTTCCGAACAATTTTTTCTTTTCTCTCTCTAAATTTCTTCCGATTTCTCCCCAAATCTTCCACAAATCTCTTCAATCCTTCATTCTTCATCACCCAACATGGATCAAGTGTAAGTTTTCTTGTCTTTTCATTTGTTTCTTAATTTTTCTTTGTAATTTTTGTTAGTTTGGAGAGATTTAGAATAGTTAGATTTATATTGGAATTGTTAGAGACTGGAATTGAGATTGTAATTGTTCGATTGTTAGATTTGAATTTTAGTATTTAAAATTAGTTAGGGTTTTTAGATTTTGTTAGTATTTAGAAAATTAGAATTATATAAAAACGTTTTTGAAAAATATAAAAATTATAAAAAACGTTTTTAGAATTTTTACAAATTAAAAATGTATTTATAATATTTATAAAACGTTTTTTGAAAACATATTAAAATTTTCAGGAAATTTGAAATTTTCAGGAATTTTGAAAATTTCGGGAAATTTTCGAGAATTTTGAAATTTTCGCGACGCATTTCGGAAATTTTGAAATTTTCGAGAAATTTTTGGGAAAATTGAAATTTTTTGAATTTTCGGAAATTTTTGAAAATTTTATCTTTCAACGTACTAATGATTTTATGTTTTTCTCGCTGGAATAACGAGGACGGACTACGTTTGGGCGGCAGCTCCCAAGGACGCCGTTCTTGGGGTACTCGGGCTACGCCTCCCGGCGGATCGAGCTCGAGAACTGAAGTCCCAGACTCCCAGCAATCCGCTGCTCGGAGCAACATTAGGATCGAGGATATTGTCCAGCAGCCCAACCAAGGCCATTGCATTCGTCTCGAGCCGAAGTTCGATGACGGAACTTGGTAAGTGAATTTTCGTTTATTATTTCAATTTATTTAGATTTTGAATCTTAACGTAACTAATTCTTTTTTCTTAATGTTTTCAGGTTTAAGTTGTCGCCTGAGATCACAAAGGCGATCTTGCAGATGCTCCACAACATGTTGGACAAACCGCACGAGAAGTACTCCGACATGCCTGCCGCCGAGAAAGACATGTGGCACCGGAGTTTCGCGGTAAGTAATTTTGGATTTTTCTTCTTTTTTTTTCATTTTGTCAAATTTATTTTTGATAAGTAACATTTTTTTTTAATGTAGCAAGAGTTCACGTGGGACCATACGCATACGACGAATGTTATTGGCCAATTCCACAAGTATGCCTCACTTTCGTACTCGAACCACATGTACGAGTGGAAGCAGGAGTGGAAGTACAACAAAGGCAAGCCGAAGGACCTTGATGATGACGTCTGGAAGGGCTTTTGCGAGTACTGGAGTAAGCCTTCGACGAAGACACTCTCCGAAAAACATTCGAAGAACCGGAAGAGCGACCGAGGAGGAAAGGGGGCCTACATTCACAACGGGGGCGCAAAGACCGTCGAACGCGAGGCGATGGAAATGGTAAGTATATTTTCAATTTTTAATTACTAATTTCGTTTATTATTATTATTTTATTTAACAAAATTTCATAGGCGAAGGCATACGGCAAAGCTCCCGACTACCAACAAAAAAAATGGTGTGATCCAAGACCCGGGCATGCGTGAGATTGTCGAGACCTGCAAGAAGAAGAAGACGGAACATGAAGTCTCGATGTCGCTGATATACTTGGTTTTTACCGTATTTTAACACATGTTTTGGTGTTTATTTTGAGTATTTTATCGAGTCAAAGCTCGTTTTTAGAGTCTTTTAGTAATTTATTTAGTTATCTTAGGTAAAAAGGCATTTAAGGAAGAAATTGGAGTCACGCGGGCAAAAACGCATGGAATCGTGCAGAAAAGGGCAGAATCGATCGATGCAGGGGAGTGCATCGATCGATGGAGCATACCCCGAGAAGTCCAAATTGATCGATGTGATGTTGCCAGAAAAGTTCAAATCGATCGATGCAACCTCACCAGAAGACCCAAAATCGATCGATGCAAGGAGTGCATCGATCGATGGAGCATGCCCAGAGGATACAAAATTGATCGATGTAATATGTGCATCGATCGATGCAAGTCGACGAGGAGAAAAATGAAATTTTTGATTTTCCTATTTTGCCCTTGAAACTGCATATTATGACCTAATCCGCCAGAACCTTATATATACTCTATTTTTAGCCACTTTCACGGCACCGCTTTTCACCGCTTTTTATTGCTTTATTCTTTATTCAACTTTTTGGCTTGGAGCAATTTGTAAACTTTGGAGAAGAATCTCTGCATCTATTGAGAAGAATTCTAAACCCTTTCTTTCCTTGATTTATATTATGAGTTCTTCATCTCTCTGCTTGTTCTCTGCTTCCATGTCTGAGTAGTTCATTAGTTAGGTTTAGGGTTTCAATGGGATCCATGAATCGTTGAATTAGACACAAATAGGGATTTATCTTTTGTGGTTTTCGCTTATTGTTGTGTTTACTGCGTAGGCTTAAGTTGACCGCTTAGTCTCTGAATTAGGGTTTAATCTATACCATGGAAGTGTCGTTGGTTGCTAGAAAGAACATAAGCGAGAAAATTGTCCTTAGCCAACGGAAGTTGATGTTAAGACGATTCGTGAACATATCAAACCAATTCGTTAATGCTGGTCTAGATCTCTAGGTTCAACGGAAGTTAGGATTCTAGGTTGCTAGATTTAGTAATCAATACCACGGAAGTGGATTGGTTAGATATTTATGTTTGAGTTTGAAACTTGTGTTTAATCATTCCCTGAATAGCTGTTTGATTCATGATCTCTGGATTCCTGCGAAGAAACCCTCGACCTAACGCTTTTTTCTTATTGAATTTACATTGCTTTTAACCGTTTTGTTACTTTGCAAATCAAAACCATAATATTGTCTTAGCTTAGTTTTGAATTGTGAGAATTGAAGTGTAACCTTGGTCTCTGTGGATTCGATCATAAAGTACTACATTGACAATTGTTACGATTGCGGTAGTGTGAAGTTTAGTTAATTGACTTAGTAAAACACTAAAATCAATTTGACGCCGTTGCCGGAGACCAATAGCGTTACCTTCAATTCTGAATTTGAAATTTAGTCTAAGATTTACTAACGTATTCTATTTTATTCTCTTCTGTGTTTCAGGTGACTAACCAAAAGCTGGGTAGAGTTACCAGAAGCAAGGGCTCCGAGAACCTTCTTGAGCTCGACAACCAAGAGCTAGCAAGGTTAGAACGTACGAGCAGAAAAGCAAATCAAATCCCGTCATCATGGACGATCATAATGACGACCAACAGAATGCTGCAACAACCGAACTCCAAAGGCTGCAACAGCAACAGCAGCAGCAGCAGCCTGCCATCGGGGACTTAGACACACCTCATGCCTTCTATCAGAACAGAGCTGCCATCCGCCCACCGGCTATTACGAGGCAAGATTATGAGATCAAGCCTCAGATGATCGCAGTGGTGAAACAGCACATGTTCCATGGTCTGCATGCAGAGCATCCGATGGACCATATCGAAAATTTTGAAGAGATCTGTAGCCAAGTCGAATGGGGTACCAGCTGATTACCTCAAGTGCAAGCTCTTTCCATTTTCTCTAGCAGACAAGGCACTAAGGTGGCGGAAGTCACTCCCTGCTGGGTCATTGACTACTTGGGATGAATGCAGAGCTACCTTCTTGGATCATTTCTACACCAAGTCAAAGACAGCTTCGCTGCGAAACAAAATCACTACTTTTCAGTAGCATGTGGGAGAGTCTTTCTATGAAACTTGGGAGAGGTTTCGAGAGTACCGCAGAGAGTGCCCTCATCATGGGTATTCAGATGAGCAGATCTTGAGCATCTTCTATGATGGAGTCGTGATATATCATGGTTTTTACCCCTTTTAAGCCATGATATATGTCCGTTTTATAGAGTCTTTCTACTATTTTGCAGTGTTTTAGAGTCTTTTACAGGTTTTAGCACGTTTGGAGCATAATTAGAGATATTGGAGATTTCTGGAGCATTTTGGAGCAAAACATAGATCATGTAGCTGAGAAGTCGATTTGAAGCCTGAGTGTCGATCGATACTACTTTAGTATCGGTCGATACTCACTGCAGCAAGACACGAGTCGCGACTTTAAATGAAGAATTGAAGAACTTCCCACCGATGGATTGAGCTCAAATGTTGCTACAAGACAGATCTATGGATTAGCTTTCATTTGGAAGTGGTTTGAGGCCATTCCAACAGTGCGATCAAAAGTTCTGTCAGTTTTCGTGAAGACAGTCCAGTCTGGCGAGCATTGACTAGTGTCGGTCGATACTACCTTAGTGTCGGTCGATACTACCTTAGTGTCGGTCGATACTCACTGCATGAAAACAGGAAACACGACTTTTTACAAGTCTGGAGAGTTTGCACCTTGGTCCAGAAGTCTTTAATAATTACAAGAAACCCCAAAACGTGTTTTAGCATTATAATTAGGTTTTTCAGCCACTTTTGTTGGCTAAGCTTTATTTTACTTTTGTTCTGATTGAGAGAGACTGGTTACTCTGGTTTTTGGAGAGACAACTCTGAACTCCTGTTTCTTATTGATTTCTTTGATGATCTATTCAATCATGTTGTTTTCATTCTCCATGTCTGAGTAGATCCACTGTTAGGTTCAGGGTTCTCATAAGGGTTTTCTCTGAATGTTAGGTTAATTAGTTAATTAGGATTCACCATCTGAATTAGTTCTTCACCATAGGTTGTTCCCATAGCTAATTCTAGGTTGACGAATCTAGAACTTAGATCTTAGGATAATTGATTAGGCACGAGAGTGCGATTAATTACCTGATAGAACCTAGGGTGAGCAAAATAACTATTTGCAAAGAGATTTGGTTTAGTTGTTTTGTGAACAAATCAAACTTGAAATAATAGCTGGTTTCGACTTTAGGATTCGCAAAGAGATTTGGAATTCTAGGATTTAGACTTATATAGTTTTCGCAACGAGAGTTGGTAGCTATACTTTAGTGATTTGAGTTCAAGAACCGCGCTAAATCTGAATCCTGCTAGTTAGTTTATCTACATTCATTAAATTCCTGAGAAATACCCTGAGCCTATCTTTCTCCCAATTGATTTACAGCCCTTTTAATTTACGTATTGCTTTTAATTACATCTTTTTGGTTTAACTTAATTCTGATCTACATAATCTATTGTGCGATATCTGGAGTTCTTGTGTTCGACCCCTACTTATACTACAACAACTGCTTTAGTACTTTTAGAGTATTAATTTGAACATATCAAGTCGCGAGCAATGGAGATTTCATGACTAAGACTAAAGAAGGAGCATACCAGTTGATAGAAAACTTGGCTGCAAGTTCTGGAAATCGATGTCCTGAGTACGACATGTCTAAACGAGTCAACGGTGTGGATTCACAGAAGATTGATGAGCTGACCGCGAAGGTGAACTTGTTGCTTAAGGGAAATCAGAGAGGTGTGCAGTCTTGCGAGGAGACAGGAAATGCAGATTTTTGTCGGGGATTAGCTAAAGATGAGAGTGATGAGATGCAGGAGGTGAACTTCGTTAGTGGACAGGGGTATGTGCAAAACAGAGGATTCGACTAGAATTACCGAAACCATCCGAATCTGTCTTACAGAAGCACCAATGTCGAAAACCCCCAAGATCAAGTCTACCCCCAGCAAGCTCAACAATCCCAAGGAAAAACTTTTGTGCAAAACGCTGGCGTTTCAGGTGTTTCTCAAGGCTTTCAAGGGCAGAACAATTTCCAAGGTGGGTTTCAGCATAAACAACCATTCAACACATTCCAGACAGCATTACCAGCCCCATTCCAAATTCATGCGAGCTCTGCGAATGGCTCTCAAGATGAGCTTAAACTTCTTATGCAACAGCTTCTGCTCAACCAGCAGCAATCTGCTAAGGAGATCAATGTCAAGGTTGATAACATGTACAACGATCTCAACAGCAAGTACGAAGCTGTATGTACTCATGTGAAGAAGCTGGACACTCAAGTTACTCAAAATGCTGAAGCAATCAAGAGACAGCCAGGAAATCTTTCGGGAAAAGTATAGACAAATCCCAGAGAGCATTGCAATGCAATCACTGCTCAGGGAGAAATGAAGACTATGCATGAGTTGAAGAATGAGGTTGAAACACATGCTGTTGTAGCAGGGAAGAAATACGCTTCCATCACCCCACCACCATATGTTCCTAAGGTTTCATACCATGAACCACCCAGACACCTCAGCAAGCCTATTAGTGCAAAGAAGCTAAGTGGTTTTGATAAGTTGGTGAGGAGGACTCCCCATGAGATCTCGTTTGAAGAAGCCTTGGAAGACCGACCTCTGTTAGATTTCTTCCAAAATTGCAAAGAGACTCTAGAAGAGATAAAGTCACTCTTCATCAAAGCAAGGAGCACACCACCACCAATGAAGCAGTTGTCTAAGATTGAAGTTCTTCCAGGAAATCTTCCGGGAAAGTTCGATGTTCCATGTTTTATCATCGGAGTCGAAATTAAAGAATCTTTTGTCGATTCAGGGTCTAATGTGAATCTGATGTCGAAGGCTATTGCAGAGAGGTTAGGAATTGCCGATATGAAGCCTCCTCAGATGACTCTTGCGTTCGCCAACTCCTCTACCACAACCCCATATGATATCATCCCTGATTTGCTTGTTAATGTAGGAAATTACCTGGTTCCTACTGATTTCCAGGTTATGGAGATGAGTGAAGGTTCCGATATGCGTTTGATTCTAGGAAGACCATTCATGGCTACAGTGGGGGCAGTTGTAGACATGCCCAATAAGAGAATCTCACTCTCTATCATTGACAAAAAGTTATTCTACAAAGCCATCCCCACTAGAGGAGCTCCCAAACACGTCTCTTGCATCACTATTGTCACAGGAGATACTCTGGTGGTTGATCCTTGGAAAGAGCCTTATAAAGAGGATAAAGTCAAGGTAGTCTTACATGATCCTCATATCATCAGCAAGAGCGACATCATAAAGACTAAGGCACAAGGAAGGTAAAAAGCAAAAGAGTCAAAGGAGATGCTTATATAACTTTGATCCCTCAGAAGTGTGATGGAGATTCGATTGAGTATAAGGTAAAGTGCAAGGGACCATCGAAGCCATTCTCAAAGGTTAGAGCAATTCTCACTTCAGAGCTGAATAAGAAAGGAAAAGATACTGTAAAGGGAATGATGAGCAGAATTCTGAAGCTGGAGATGTTTGATGGTGGGACTTGTTTCGAGGCAAGCTCTCACGCTCTTCCTGACTGATACCCGAGCCAAAGTCAAGCTAGCAACGTTAAACATGCGTTTGGTGGGAGGCAACCCACCGGTAAGTGTACATATCTTATCTTTTCCTTTGTTTTTGCTCACTAACATTTTCTAATTTTTAGTTTTGAGTCTAAGTGTCTCAGGTCTTAAAAAAAAAAAAAAATAAATAAATAAATAAGAAGAAAAAAAAAAGAGGGTCGAACATAACATAATCGATCGATACCACCTGGGTATCGATCGATGCCGAAGGTCTAGAAAATTGGAAATCGATCGATGCAGGGCGTCCAGAGAAACAAAAATCGATCGATGCATATCTTGCATCGACCGATACCGACCCAGGTAAGTCAACTTTGACTTTTTCTTGATTTTCTTTCTTTGAGTCTGTTTTACCTTCCTCTTAACTTATTCTTACACCGGGACGGTGCGAAATAAGTCTGGGGGAGGGTCTCTATCGTTACTAACGCTATTTTCTTTCTTTTGTTTTCCCTTTTTAGTCATTTTGATGTTTTCTTTTGAGTCATTATGTTTTATTGAGTCAAAACTTGTTGGAAATTATGATCACGACCTTTGAATTCTCATGTGATTTGCATCTAAGTGACCATTGTTGCAGAGCTAGTTTTAGACCAGACTAATGGAAAATCTAAAGGTTGACCAGTTAATCAGAGGCAACCATGTTTCCAGAGAAATTCAAAAAGCTTGAGCTAATTTTTGAGCTCTTCCTTTTACCTCATCATTGTGATTGGTGTCTTCAGAGCTTGACTCCTCGTTCGTATCTGACAAGACAACATGTGTGAAAATACGGTACTCCTCTCCCTTATTTAAAATAAAAAGCCGAAAATATGAAATGATTTTCTTTCGAGTAAAGGGCTAGGAAAATTTCCATTGATCCCATTATTTTACTTCGAAAGAGATGATCACACAAAGTTGGAAGCGAGGGCTAGGAAAATTTTCCGCGATCCCATTATTCGCCTACATCTTTGATTTAAAAAGGGGATGAACCGGGGATTCGGTGGCAAACACCATCAAAACTCGCGTCTCGTAAGCCTTGAAATATATACCCAAAGAGAAGAAAATGAGAAAAGAATAAGCCTGGGGGAGGGAAAAAGTACCAAAGGTTGTGTTGTTGTCTTGTCACGATATCGAAAGGGAAAGAGTCTAGAAGGTTCTTGGCACTATGATCTTTGACGAGACCCATCAATGATAGCTTTGGATTATTCTGTAAAATAATGAGTTGAATCTGGGAGGCTGCTATGTTTGTAGAGAAGTACATGGCGATTCGATTTGGAGCTAGTTTAACAATACGTTGTTTACTAAGGTAATGGTCATTGCAGAATTCTAAAAGAAATGTGAGTCTCCGTGTTCTTCAATCTTTTCTTCTTGCTTAGTTTTCTTTTTGCTTGAGGACAAGCAAAAGACTAAGTCTGGGGGAATTGATATACTTGGTTTTTACCGTTTTTAAACACATGTTTTGGTGTTTCTTTTGAGTATTTTATCGAGTCAAAGCTCGTTTTTAGAGTCTTTTAGTCCTTTATTTAGTTATCTCAGGTAAAAAGGCATTTAAGGAAGAAATTGGAGTCACGCGGGCAAAAACGCATGAAATCGTGCAGAAAAGGGCAGAATCGATCGATGCAGGGGAGTTCATCGATCGATGGAGCATACCCCGAGATGTGATGTTGCCAGAAAAATTCAAATCGATCGATGCAACTTCACCAGAAGACCCAGAATCGATCAATGCAAGGAGTGCATCGATCGATGGAGCATGCCCAGAGGATACAAAATCGATCGATGCAATATGTGCATCGATCGATGCATGTCGACGAGGAGAAAAATGAAATTTCTGATTTTCCTATTTTGCCCTGGAAACTGCATATTTTGACCTAATCCGCCATAACCCTATATATACACTATTTTTAGCCACTTTCACGGCACCGCTTTTCACCGTTTTTATCGCTTTATTCTCTATTCAACTTTTTGGCTTGGAGCAATTTGTAAGTTGTGGAGAAGAATCTCTGCATCTATTGAGAAGAATTCTAAACCCTTTCTTTCCTTGATTTATATTATGAGTTCTTCATCTCTCTGCTTGTTCTCTGCTTCCATGTCTGAGTAGTTCATTAGTTAGGTTTAGGGTTTCAACGGGATCCATGAATCATTGAATTAGACACAGATAAGGATTTATCTTTTGTGGTTTTCGCTTATTGTTGTGTTTACTGCTTACTGCTTAGGCTTAAGTCTCTGAATTAGGGCTTAATCTATACCACGGAAGTGTCGTAGGTTGCTAGAAAGAACATAAGCGAGCGAAATGTTCTTAGCCAACGGAAGTTGATGTTAAGGTGATTCGTGAACATATCAAACCAATTCGTTAATGCTGGTCTAGATCTCTAGGTTCAACGGAAGTTAGGATTCTAGGTTGCTAGATTTAGTAATCAATACCACGGAAGTGGATTGGTTAGATATTTATGTTTGAGTTTGAAACATGTGTTTAATCATTCCCTGAATAGCTGTCTGATTCATGATCTTTGGATTCCTAAGAAGAAACCCTCGACCTAACGCTTTTTCCTTATTGAATTTACATTTCTTTTAACCGTTTTGTTACTTTGCAAATCAAAACCATAATATTGTCTTAGCTTAGTTTTGAATTGTGAGAATTGTAGTGTAACATTGGTCTCTGTGGATTCGATCCTAAAGTACTGCATTGACAACCGTTACGATTGCGGTAGTGTGAACTTTAGTTAATTGACTTAGTAAAACACTAAAATCAGTCGCAGCTCCCTCTCGACGGATCTTCGTCCTCGAACGAGTTATCCCGGGGAGAGATCAACCAAATTGTTCTCGCGGTAAGTTTTTATTTGTTTTCATTTTTTTCGTAATTTTCATTAATAACATTTATAAACTTTCGTAGGAAACTCGACAAGTCAAAGGTCGATTCGTTGGGTTAGGCGGGTCGCTTCCGACCCAGGAATCTTCTTCCTTGGTGCCTCGGTATTCTTTAGAGTACAAAAAAGAAATCGAGAGGTTCAGCCAAACGGTGAAAGACCGTGACGCGAAGGTCGGTGAGTTATAGTCCGCACACAAGCTTGCAGACCGCTCACAACTCAACCCGTCAAGAGCTCAGCGATTTGCAGGCGACCATGAAGAGGGCCTTCCCCGAACTATTTCCGAACTAAATTTCTTGTTTTTTTTTAATAACATTTTATGTTTTTTTTTAATAACATTTTATGTTTTTTTAATAACATTTTATGTTTTATTGAAAAAAATTTAATAAATTTAT
This sequence comes from Eutrema heterophyllum, assembly GCA_002933915.1. NCBI lineage: Eukaryota > Viridiplantae > Streptophyta > Magnoliopsida > Brassicales > Brassicaceae > Eutrema > Eutrema heterophyllum. The sequence continues at coordinate 47,942 of PKMM01044290.1, read as the reverse complement.
ATTTATAAATTATTTTAATTAATTTAATAATCAATATAATTAAAAAAATTATATTTAATTAATTATTATTAAAAAATAAAATAAAAACAAATTATAGAAATATCGTCGGAAAAAGTCCATCGGAAATCCGTCGGAAGGTTGTCGGAAATTGTACCGTCGGCTATCCGACGGTATTCCGACAACTTTCCGACATTTATTTCCGAACAAACATTCGTTGGAAATTCGTCAGAAATACGGCCGTCGGTAATCCGTCAGAATGTTCCGACCCGTTTCTGACTGCTGAAATCCGTCGGAATGTTCCGACGGTTTTTCGACGGAAATCAATTTCCGACAAGCTGGAACCGATGGTTTTTTTCCGTCGGAAAGAGCTTTTTCCAACGGATTTCCGACGGGAACTGCCGTCGGAAATCGCATGTTTTCTTGTAGTGATGTATACATTTTTCAGCTCGGGATGTAAAAAAAACAAAAAACTAAAGTAGTAGTTTCCTAATCTCTACACTAGCTTTTTAGGAAGGACCAAAACTCTCTTCCTCTTCAATAAATGAGGAAAAAGAAGCCATTGTAATTTTAAATCTTTTGAAAACCTCAATAAAATCATTTCGAAACAGCCGGCAACCTCTTCAACATCCTGAATTCGAACATTGCGGGGTACCGTGCGATTTCATAGTGTTTTAGGGACTATAGGTTTTAAACATTCGACATTCAAAAGCCAAAACTGAAATGCCAAACACATGCCTGAGATTCCTATGTATAATAAACGTCGTGGTGGATCTTTAGATTCTTGGTCTTTAAACTTGTGTAGGTGTTGCATGTTACTATTTTCTCATTTGTCTTCAATGAATATCTTGTTTATAAAGTCTCTAAACCTTCGGGAATAAAGCTTAGGATCAACAGCTGAAATGGAAGTGGGATCTGCATGGAGTGACTTGTAGGCGTGCTCTAACTTTTTGGTGATATCATAATCTTGAAGAATGTCAATTATACCGAAATAAAGGATCACGTCAACGACCTCCTTCCTCGTACTCTTAGGATTTGAGTTGTCAATTTCGTCATCTTCCCACGACTCTTCCTCAAATCTTCTCACTTGCTCTGCTTTTGCGGGTGTACTTTCCCCTAGTCTTATTAAGGGTCCGTTACTACATTTTCAAAGACAGGAAAAAATATTGTCAAGATGCAATAGGGATTTACTTTTTGTCAACAATATGCATTATGCAGGTTTGAATCGAGATAGTGACAACGACGACACTAACACAAACTACTAGTTACAAGTCTAGTTTTATATCTCTTTATAGACTATAATTTATGGTATCCAAATGAAATGGTAAGAGAAGGTACCAAGTTTGGGTGACAGAGTCCATATTCGGAAGCGAATTATAACCTCTCATCAATTTGTCCTCCTGATCTCTTCGACCTGATTAACGCAAGCAAGCAACAAATTTCTCAAGTAAAAGAAAAAAAAACAATCTAATTGAAATAAGTTGAAAGAAATGTAAGAATGATTAATACCAATGCCCAACGAAATGTCATCACGCAGGCAAGTTTCACGGAAATGGAGACCAATCAAGAGGCTATAGTCCATAATCCTCTCAGCTTCAAGGAACTCACAGTCGATATCGATTTGGTTGATAAAGGCATGAAACCATGAGGCCTCGAGTCGAAACACATACTTGAGATCCAAGTCTTTGAGTGTTGTGGTTTCGTCGATTTCACCTTCATCCTTGTCGATGGTACGGCCGTGTGATGAACCTTTCAAGTCAAACCGTTTGTGTATACGATACTCCGAACAAAATAGATTGCCCATCACTATGAACCGAGTCTATAATTTTTTTTTTTGTCACAAAAACAACAACAAATATGTTTTTATTTGATCTCATCAACAAATGTGTAATTAGAGAACAATATTTCATACCTTTTGGCCTCCTACTGGTTTGACGCAATGCACGCCGAAAAACTTGGTGACCAATGAGTTCTTGTACTTGGAAACATGCTCATAATAACTTGGGAGCATCTTAAGCAACACCTACACATTGTTTACAAGGCTCATATCATATTGTGTTATCGAAAGCAATGTGTAATAAAAAGATCATATTAATTACCTTAATTTCAGATTTCTTCATGGTTTTGATCATGAAGCGTTCGTCTTGAGTCAAATAAAAGGAGCTTCCACTCTTTCCAGGCGAAGAAAATTCCCGAAGAGATTCATCTCCGCAAATAGCGAGCATGTAGTCCGCTGGATCTATCGTGAATAACTCTCTTAGATGTCTGTTTCACCAACAAAACGTACAATCACAAACCATTAGATAAAATTTCTCGTATGTTTATTTCTATTCTCAATTAATTGAATCCAAACTCTTAGACAGTATATTTACTTACCTAAACACAATGGGGCAATAGTCTTTCCATTTAAAGTCGACTGATAGATGGGGAGGTGTGGACTTAGAGCCTTCGGGCGGAAACCTGGTCCACTGTTTATCCTTGGGATCAAAATCACAATGCCTAAGTTCCCTTAAAACCGAAGCATGTTTCCCGACAGAATATCTAATCCCAAGCTGTAGGTTCAACATCAAATCATAGTTTTTATGTTGGGCGGTAACAGTATGCCCCGGTTTCTTAACATTTGCTTCATCCAACCATCTCGGACTTTGCTGCAAACTCATGACACCGCCACTTTCCAAAAGCAAAGGGCTTTTTGCCCACTCATACTCTCCGCAACCGCTCGCGTTATCACCTGTATCTGACTCACTCGTGTATGGACTCAACATCGACCCTGCCTCAACATTGTCACATGCGTTGCTATCCTCCAATTCCGATATACAAATCCGCGGAAAATTCGTATTCTTTGCCAAAGTTTCTACGGAAGAGAGCTTTTGCTGCACAATCTCATCATCTTTCTTTTTCTTCCTCCCCCACCCACCAAACTGATTATTACTCGTCTTCTCCTCGCTCCAACTCAAAACCCCTTTCCCAACCGGAGCTCCGTTTTCCCATAGCCCTTCGTAACGGTTTCCGTTAGCCCACGTCATGGTCCCTTTCCCTGAAATAACACCGTTCTTCCACTCTCCCACATACTCATTCCCATCGCTCCATACATAACGTCCGTTACCGTCTTGCAGATTAGCCTTCCAATTCCCTTGGTAAACGTCGCCGTTTGCGTACCGCTTCTCTCCATAGCCATGCTTTCTCCCCCACAGCCAATGCCCTCGATAAGTATCACCGTCGATTCCGATGAACGTTCCTTCACCGTCCATTCGTCCATCCTTAAACTGACCCTCGTAGGTAGCCCCAGACGGCCAAGAGAAACGTCCTTTCCCGCTCGCTTTGCCACGTGTCCACTCCCCTTCGTACATACAACCATCCGACCACAGATATTTCCCTGTCCCGTGAGGAACTCCCGCCGATAAGCCTCCGTTGTAAAGATCGCCGTTCTTCAGCACCTTCTCCACTATTCTAATCTCTGCAGCTGCGTCACTCAGCTCGCAGTTTGTCGTGGGGACAACACGGCGGGAGCTTTGTTTATATCTTGTGCCCCCGCCACTGCGTCCCCCTGAGGATTGCCCTTTGTTCAGATTCTCCTCACTAAAGAGGAATACAGTCTCTTGCATTTTTGTATATATAGTTATTGTAGTTACGCTGCATTCGCAGGCGACTCACCGCCAAAGTCTACAACTCGGACATTTTTTGTTGACACTTTCCGGCTTGTTTGTCTCTTCCAATAAAAGCATTTAGCGATCAAGCACTCCTGTTTTGTAATTATGTGAACAGAAAAAAGAAAGAAAGAAAAGAAACTTTGATCAATAATGACCCTACAAAACACTTTGATGCTAAAATCTTATTATTATCAAGAGCAGATAATCACAATATCAAAAAAAAAAGGAAAAGAAAGATCTCTTAGAGTTTAATGTCATCACAATATCGAGAATCGACCATCCTTTATGTTCATTAGTTTTTATTTCTTCAAATTGTTATCTCAAATGAAGAAAAGACAAAGAAAAAAAACTTACCCTGACCTCATTTCTAGATTGGATTCGTTGACTGACAAAAGGAAGGATCTAATGGACTTCAAAAACGCATCAAAATGATGGAAATGATGACCCGAAATTCATAAACCTTGACGAAAAACTTCAAAGAAGCGAATGAAGGTTGAAGGAAGGATTTATCAAAAATTTAGGAATGATGAAACTCATCAGTTCAACGATGAAAATGTAGCCGTTAGATGCGTATCTGCTATTTGTTTGATTATTTATGTAGCCGGCAACAAGACTACGTGCTGGCCTCTACCAATGATATCTTTTAATCTTACAATATATAATTCTAATGATTATATATCATTTATTATGTGTTTTGTTTAGAATTATTAGGCTTCGAGAAGATTTAGTACATGTTTCAAACTCATATAAGAATATGCGGTGCTTTTAGGTGGACCTAATAGACAAGTATGTGAGATATAAACAATGTTTGTGAACGTGCTTCAAGCCTAAAATCTTGGTCTTACATCATGTGCCACAAGTGAGAAATGGATACTACTCTCCTCTCCGTTGGGTCAGAACTCATAACTCACAAGTCAAAACACAAAACCACAGTTAGTTTGCCAAAAGATTTCACAAATTCTAGATTCACAAGTCACAAGTCCAAACACAAAACCACATTTATAGTTTACCAAAAGTTATAACAAATTTCAAAATTAGAAACTAGACCTTAAAATTCTGCTTTTCAATTGCATTCGGCATTTCATTTAAGTTTGCTTGAGTTTTTCGGATTTTAGAAAATAGATCACAAATAGAATCGAATTCTATTTACGTTCGGTTTTGAATAAAAAATTCATAGCAAAATAAAATTACTAACTGTAGATGCCCCTTTGGTTCTTAGCAGAACAGGTAATGTTGTCCGTTGTAAAATTGTCTTTGCAGTAGTTCTCATAATTTTTGTGTTAAAAAAAAAAAAACTAACTAATTTTAATTAATATTATTGATTTTTAGTATATTTAAAAATATTTTTTCTGTATATTTAATAAAATATTCATTTTCATTCGGTACAAGTTCGGGTTATAATTCGGTTTAACTTCGGATTGATAAATTTGGGTTCGGTTCTGATACATTGCCCACAAACTTTCTCATTTATGTTTGCGTTTGATTATGCGTTTATATGTTGAACTAACGTGATTTAAATAAAATACGATTCCACACCAAATGTTAAATAGAGTACACTGAAACATATGACCCTAACACAAGACAAGACTACAATGTCTTGACATCATCAAGTAAATTCAAGGTGGGGTTTGTCCCAAAAGATGATAATGATTTGGTAACAAGAAGATTGGCTTAAAGGTGCCTTCGACGGTCTTTCGAAGAATGCAAGGATTCGCGATAGTCACGATCCCGAGAAGAGTGATGCCTAGATCTATCTGAATGTCCACTACCTGAATCCTGCAGTCTATCTTTTGACCGATGATGACTTTGATCTCTGAGTTTGTCTCTGTTCCTATCACTCTCCTTGTCAGAATCCCTCCCGCTGTCTCTGTGAGACCTAATCCTGTCCCTCTCTCTACCTCGGTCCTTCTCTCTATCACTCTCTCTTTCCCTCTCTCCTACTTTACGTTTTTCCTCCCTTGAGTCTCCTAAAATTGGCTGACTGTTTGACTCAGTATAGCTCTTTTTCGAATCTGTAGTATTTTCTTGAGGCGTAGTAACAATTGCATCCTTGGAGTCGTTATTAGCTGATCCCGGAGTGCACTTGGAATCAACAGCATCACCTACTGCCGGCAACACATCCTGTAACACAGTGGAAAAGTACTTCAAACCTAGCTCTGGTAACAGCAAAAGAAAATGCACTCAGATTTTAGATTTTGTTGAACCGACAATAAAATTCGACATAACATGTAATGTAGCAGTAGCCAGTAGCTGTTCTGTTTGCAGTGATATGAACAATAATCTCATGCTATCGCAAAAACCGCAAAAACCACAAAAACCTAGATAGCAATCTACCTCACCTTTGTAGCTGATTGAGCTTGAGAATTCACGGATATACTGGAAAATGTAATCGGCTTCCCATCCTTGCAAACTGAGATATACTGAGCCTTTGAAAGACTGTATAGATGAGCAAGAACTCTACACACTTCGTCAATACTAGATTTATCTGCATCAAATGCTTTCCACCAAGGTGGATTCTCCGGGAGAGGTACTTGAAACCTTCGGGCAGCAGCATACACGACCCCACAAGCCACAACCTCACTTCTGAACCTTACACAAAGGGTTGTACGCAGACTGCATTTATAGATATATAAAGAGAGATCAAGTAAGATAAAATCACAAAGAAAAAATCAGATAATCAGAAAGCATGACAAGCATACTCAAATCAAAATACAATAGTAGTGCATAGACACAGCTGATATAAGATAATATCCATATAAAATAATAGCCAAGCTTCAGCCGAAAATGTCAGCTCTGAGTAATCATATAAAATAATATCCATAGTAAATTTTGAAAAAATAGGAGTTACCTATCATTTGCCAGATTCCAAGCTTCTTGCCTCAATTCTGGAGGTGTTTCAAGTGTGGCAAGGTAGTTTGATATGAACTTGTGAGGATGTTCAACATGACAAACAAAACCCATCTCTTTCAGTATGTGTCTCTCAGTTCTGCTTAATTCAACTTTCAACTCAGAGAACTTCTGCAGAAAGTCAACAAGTAGGTAAACGATGAGATCCAAAATTGATAAACAAATAGCAATTCCAACGAAAGCTGTTCACATAAGTAAGAAAAAGATATAAGAAAAGAGAATATTTAAAAGGTAAAAGGTGGCATTGCCTCAACGTTTTGCCTGCACTACACATATGAAAAACATTCAATATGACAAACGCAACTGGTCACATACTTATATGTAATGGTGCAATAGGTAAACTAACCTTGGAATACAAATCCAAATGATCTATTGGTAAGTTTTCCCTCCGGCATTCCATCTTGTGGAATACAATGATGACCTGTCTTGCTTTTGTAGGGTTTTCTTCCAATTTTGATGCAAGCCAGACACAGCTCGCAGCAACTATCTGTAAAAGGTAAAACTCCAAATTATTAGGAATACAATACTAAAGAATTTTCATACTGAAACTAAACTGCTATTCCTAAGTTTAAAGGCATCAAAGACAATGAAATAGAAGAAAGAAAATAACGTAAGTACCTTTACATCAAACTTGGCAAGAGACTTCTTGCAGTAGAATCGGTGAAAAAGAATCTGCCCAGTAGCCATAACCGCCTGGGGTCTAAAGATAACGGTATTGGTTAAGAAAATTACAGGTATGTGACATTTGAGCTCTGCAAAATATTGAGACCAAAGAAAGGATACAGTTTGAGTAATATTCCACCCTCCTGGATGAGATCACATCCATAGATTCTAAGTGTGATTTCAGTTGTTTCATCTATCCCATCTTTCCTGGAAGGCGAGGACTTCAGCTGCTCACCGGTTAGGTAGAAATTGTCGATTGCAGTGTAAATCATCAATTCACTCGACGAGGGGTCACTGTTAACATCCAGAGAACACAACATGACAAGAAACTTAGATTAAGACACATACTAAAAACTTCGCTGCAGAATTTTTTATATAAATAACTCTATTTGAAACAAACAGAAAAAAACTGAAGCAGAAAATGTTAATTTTCCACAAGACACTTGTACATTAAGCCTCCAGAAGCATCAAACCCATTACCCCAATAAGTATTTCAGTTAAGTAAAACTTCTCAGAAGCATCATAGCAAGTTCATTAAACCCTTTTCGGATACCATGGTCAAGCCAGAAAAAAAGAATCAGTGCAAGCAACATGAGCAAGAGCGTCGAAAACGAATAGTGCATGAGTATGAAATCCATATGCTCAACACTAAATCTGAAATCAATTTACTGTTGTTATCACCTTGTGACTAAACTTAATGAAGCATTCATCGACGCTAAGCAGGGCAGGAACAGTTCAAGGTTCTAAGACTTAAATCTTATCTGAAGCAGATTTTGGATATCTTAATGCAAACATCTCATATTCAATAAAACAACAGCAAACCATAACAAGCAATAAGCAAAACGAGTAGTATAATTATATGTCATATAAAAAAAATTCAAGATTGAGAATCCTCACCAAACCTTTTTTCTCAAGAAAATGTCGAGCGTCACAATGATAATTTGCTCTGAAACTAAAAATTCAGAGTGGCTATAGAAATAAAGATTAGGAATCTGCTAAATTCGGAATCAAAAACTGCGAGCGTCACAATGATTATAGTTGTTTTCTACATTAGTAATCAGATTATGCCCCGGTTTCAACTAAATCAATCTGAGATCAAGCAACGAAAACCGAACTGAGATCAAGAGATGAAAGTAATCACGATTAGAAACGAATACAGCTCAAATCAAAACGAAAACATGATTTAGGATGTACCGGAAAGTTGAAAGAGACAACGGTGAAACAGAACCACGGTGAGGCGAGCTGAGAGAGGAAAGGAGGAGAAGCAATCGGGAATCGAGGTAGAAGAAGCGAAAGAGGAAAGGAGGAGAAAACATATGTTAAAAGGATAAAAGGAAACAATTGGGGTTACTTTGACGAGGCCATAATTGGGCCTTTAGCTAGGAAATATGTATTTTGGACTCAAGGGACTTGCGTTGCTTTTTGTATTGTTTTGTTTATTTTGGGCTGACGATAGAGATGTCAAAATGTGTCAGGGTCACTCGTCACCCATGATTTTGATGGGCTGAGTGTCAATAGGTCATGGGTTCATGACCCATCAATAAATGGGTTGGGTTGACCCACGACTCATCTAATTATATGGATTAATGGATTTAACGAGTGACCAATGAACCACAAAATATCATTTAAGAAAATATCATTGATTATTGGGTAAATTAGGATGTATGATAGTTTTAAGTTTATAATTTGCCAAAATGATGTGTTTTGTTGGTCTTTGGGAAGTTGGGTAGTTTATGAATAGGGACATTTTCATTATACCCAAAAAATCTTTATTAGACACAAAAGTAAGAAAGAGAAAAGTAACAATCGTTTTTAACTGGACAAAAAGTAGAAAGAGAAAAGTGTGACTTTTTCAATTTTTTTCTCCTTCAAATATTTGATTCATATATCATTTTAAAAATGAATCATATAATGATATATATATATATATATATTTATTTATTTATTTAAAAAACATAGATTTTTTGCTGCACATTGAAATTTGGATTTTTGAAAACCGACATTTTAAAATACATGGTGTACTACATTCATGTACACTATATATGTATACTACATATGCGTATACTACATATGTACTAAATTAGTTATATCGAACCCAAATTATAAAAACGAAAAGAATGACAACTATGAAAGCAAATAACTATAGAAATCTAAACCCAAATGGGTAATAGGGAACCCACATTGAAAAACGTAAAATATGATAATCATATTGAACATTTAACTATAAAAATCTAAACCCAAAATTGGTAATCATATAGAACATTCAATTTAGGGTAAAGTATGATAATCATATAAAACATTCAAATATATAACTATAGAAATCTAAACCCTAAATGGGTAATAACAAACCTAAATTGAAAAACGTAAAGTTTAGTTTTTCTTTTTCTTAATATTGGTTTAGACTTTGACTGAATTCGATTAAGTCTATACATATATTTTGAAAATATACAAACAACACATATACACAATTCATCTTAAAAATATAAATTGTCAGGTGTACACCATTAAAGGTGTATTAGGTGTACACCATTAAAAGTGTTCACTGAATAATTATTGAAAATATACAAACAACACATATACACAATTTATCTTAAAAAATATAAATTGACAATTGAATATAAATTGTCAGGTGTACACCATTAAAGATGTAATAGGTGTACACCATTAAAGATGTTCACCGAATAATGTGTTCAGAGAATGTGTTCAACTAAAAGTGTACACAATGTTTATTAGATGTACACCATTAAAGTGTGTACACCTTTAATTGAACACATTCTCTAAATACCAGTCTAGGTATTCAATAATTCTTCGGTGTACACCTGTAATGGTGTACACCTAATACACATTTAATAGATACATTTTTAATGTTGATATACGGTGTATGTACACCGATAAAATGAAAATATTTTCATAGAACATTTCCGATAAACCAAAATTAAAAACGTAAAGTATGATAATCATATAAAACATTTAACTTCATAAATGTAGTGTACTACAATTATTTTAAGATTTTATAACTACAAAAGTTTAGTTTTTCTTTTTCTTAGTATTGGTTTAGACATTGACTGAATTCAATTAAGTGTATACATATATTTTGAAAATATACAAACAACACATATACACAATTTATTTTAAAAATATAAATTGACAATTGAATATAAATATATCTTAACGTATATGCAAATGCAAACAAATAATCGATGTCTAATGGGATCAAAAATAATCGATGTCTAATCGATATCTTAGTTTTTGTTTTGATCCACTTAAAGTTCAAGTTTTGATAAACTGATAAACGAAGTTCCAAACTTTCACAGACAAAAAGATAGCAATTTTCCATCCCTAAAGAACAAAAACTTCAAATTTGCACATCTTCATTAAATTTGTGGATTCAAGTAATTACTCGTATGAGAAAGCTTTTCAAGCAGTTTTCTCAGATTCATCAGATCGAAACTATCAAAAATCTCATATTTACATTACTCCAACTTATTGTTTATGACGCAAGGCCAGTGTAATTATGTTCTATGGGCAGAGCGTCATTAGTGATGTAGTTTTTTCATAAAATTGAGAACTTTTTTTAACATGAAATGCTTCATCAATGCTGTAACTTGTTACATAAGACAAACACACTTTTGAGGAAACTACAAAAGCTATGTAATACCTCCGTTAGATTAAAAGGTAAAGTTACTAAAAACATAAAAAATATTAAATTTATCTTAAAAGGCAAAATTAATATAAAAAAGAAAAAAAATATTTAGTTTTTCCATTTATATTAAGAAAACAATTAATTACTAATCCTAAAAGGAAAAAATACTAATTTCCCACCTCTATATAAATCACAATTTGGTAGTATGTCAATTTGATATTCATGCATTTTCACTCTTTTTAGCATGCATTTCGTCTCGGTTTTGTGTCTCATTTCATGCATTCATTGTATTTTTAGGGAGTCTTGCATAGTAAGTAGAGGTTAGTAAGTCTTAGGTAGGTCCTAGAGAGTCCTGGTAGTTTTTGGAGTCTTTTCAGGTGCATTTGGAGTCAAAAGGCGAGATTGGGGTTCACAACGACCAGCCATAGCGACCAGGAGGACTCGCTGCCATTACCTTGAAATGGGGTTCCGTAGCGACTGACGCATAGCGACCAGGAGGTGTCGCTGTGAAATCCATCCGTCGAAACCCAGGGATATCACAGCGATCAGAAGCAGTCGCTGCGAACTCCCCACTCACAGCGACCTGTCACAGCGACCAGAAGCGGTCGCTACAGAACCATGGAGGAGATTCCCAGCAAAATCATAGCGACCACACAGCGACCAAACGCGGTCGCTGTGGATTTCTGGGCAGCGAAGAAGCTCACAGCGACCATCCATAGCGACTGGAGCCAGTCGCTGCGAGCCCAGCGAACTCAACAAAAAAACGGGTCAAACCCGGTTTGTTCCGGGTGACCCGGATCCGATTTTAATCACCCTTTTAGTCTCTTAATCGAGATTAGAAGAGTTTTATCCAGTTTTATGTTCTAAAAACACAAGAAAAACTCCTTGAGAGATTTTGGAAGGGATTTGAAGGGCTTTAATCAATTGCACCAATTTGTTTCATCATCTCTCTCTTTCTCTCTATGTTTATTATTCCTTCCAAGAAAATTGCTGGGTTTAATATGGGTAGTGAGTAATCTTCTAGGGTTCTAGGATGAAGTAGATTAGGCGATTCTAGGGCGAATCGATGGTGTTAGGACTTAATAGATAATTGATTCATCCTTGTTTAGAGTGCTTAAGGCTAAATCAACCTTGATCTAGTTGGTTTAGATCATAGGGAATTTCTCGCCCGGAAGGTGTTCGATGAAATTCCCCAATGAATCTAATCAAGGGATTTACATTCTTAGCATGCGGAAGTAGTTGTCTAAGGTGTTAATTGACTAAGTAGTCTTGTTTTCAATGCATGTAGAATCCTATTTCACAAACGGAAGTTTGATCTTGACTTAGAATTTTACATAGGGATTAATGTGAGGAATTGTATTAGTCTACTTGACAAGTTGCATCCCATGAATCATTGTAGCATTGACACCATCGTGAAGCTCTAGATAGTCGAAATCGTACATTTCATCCCGGGATTCGTTTTTAGCATTCTTGATCATCTTAGTTATTTCATTTTACTTGTCTTCTTATTGCATTAAATTAGGTTGTTAGACAAAAAACCAAAACCTTATTGATTCACTTAGATTAGAACGTTTATGTATTTCTAGTGCATTAATCTTAACCCTTTTGGATTGATATCTCAAGTGCTGCAATGACATGAGTACACTTGGGTAATTGAAGTGGGAATTATCCTGTATCAATTTGGCGCCGTTGCCATTTGGGTTTAGCATTAGTCATTAGGACTTTAATACGTTTTGAGACTAAGTTTTATTCTTTGTTATTTGTTACTTACTTCTTTCTTTGTCTCTTGTTTTCTCTTGCAGGTGTATGAACACGAGATCACGTGGACCAAGTAACCTTGTTCAGCAAGTCGACGATATCCGTGCTTTCGAAAGAGAAAACCGCAGAGCAACTAGAGCACGAGAAAGAACTCCACAGTTGGAAATGGAAGACGTTGAGGTTAATGTGAACGGGAACGAAGGGAACAATGTGAACCAAGTGCACCAAGCTGCTGGTTTACCGCATGGACCGAACAATCAACAACGTCGTCCAAGGCCAATTGGTGCTGGTGATGCACCGAACACTCATACCAATCGCCAAGGGATACACGCACCAGCAGTTGAGAACAACAACTTCGAGATCAAGTCTGGCCTTATCTCGATGGTGCAAGGCAACAAGTTCCATGGGCTGGCCATGGAGGACCCTTTGGATCATCTGGATCAGTTTGATCGTCTTTGTGGAATGACAAAGATAAATGGGGTTTCTGAAGATGCTTTCAAGCTGCGTTTGTTTCCTTTCTCACTGGGAGACAAAGCGCATCAGTGGGAGAAGAGCCTTCCACGAGATTCAATCACATCTTGGACAGAATGCAAGCGTGTTTTCCTTGCAAAGTTTTTCTCCACTTCGAGGACTTCACGGCTTCGTAATGAGATTTCTGGGTTTACACAGAAGAACAATGAGAGCTTCAGTGAGGCGTGGGAAAGGTTTAAAGGCTTCACAATGCAGTGTCCTCACCATGGTTTCTCAGATGAGACCCTACTCAGCACCCTCTACCGCGGTGTTCTTCCCAAGTTCCGCATGCTGCTTGATACAGCGAGTAACGGTAATTTTCTGGCTAAAGAAGTGGACGATGGTTTACAACTTGTGGAAAACTTGGCACAGAGTGATGGGAACTATGGAGAAGACTATGATAGGTCTTCAAGAGGGGGTGGAGAAATCGATGGAGATAAGACTAGGAGGGATATCAAAGCCCTCAATGAGAAGATGGATAAGTTGATTCAGGCTTCTCAATCCACAGTCAACTTTGTGGGTGATTATGATGAGCAACAGAACTACCAAGAAGGTACAGAGGTTGAGGAGACTACAGAAGAGATGAATTATGTAGGTGGACAAGGTGGATACCAAGGAGGATTCAACCAAAACTATAGGAATCACCCAAATTTTTCCTATAGAAACAACAATGTGGCCAATCCTCAAGACCAAGTCTATCCACCACAAGGCCAAGGACAACAGCAAAAGAACTTCACTCCTACAACTCAACAAAAGCAATTTGTCCCCAGGACAAACTTTCAAAGCAATCAAGGTACTTTTCAGCCAAAGCCACAATCGACTCCACCGGGTTTTGGACAGCCAGCTCAGCATAACGTAGCACCTTCTCAAGACAGTGATATGAAATCCATGCTTCAACAACTCATACACGGGCAAGCTCAAGGTGCAATGGATTTGAGTAAGAAAATGGCTGAGATTCATCATAAGGTCGAGTTCTCCTACAATGATCTCAACTCCAAGTTCGAAGCTCTATCTTCACGTTTTCAGCAATTTGAGGGTAAGAGTGCTCCTTCTTCTTCACGTCCTCATGGTACCTTGCCTGGTAAACCAGAAGCTAATCCAAAGGAGTACATCAATGCCATCAACGCCATCACTTTGCGTAGTGGAAAAGAACTTCCTCCACGTGCTGATCCACGTCTTCTCAACGAGGACATTGAGAGACAAGAGGGGGAGGTTAAAATCGATTCTGAGAAAGATGGTGCTGAGAATGATGAAGTCTTGGAAGAGGTTAAGGAAAAAGAGGTTGCAAAGGATGGAGCTGAGAGTGTGCCTAAGGTGAAGAAGACTACATTCGTTCCACCGTCATATGAGCCCAAACTCCCTTTCCCAGGTCGCTTCAAAAAGCAACTCTTGGAGAAGTACAGGGCGATTTTTGACAAGCAAATGGACAAGGTACAAGTGACTATGCCTTTGCTTGATGCTTTCCTCTTGGTCCCTCAATACAGCAAGTTTCTTAAGGACGCTCTCAAGGACAAGAGCAAAGACTTGGAGGGGATGGTTATTCTTTCGCATGAGTGCAGTGCGATTATTCAGCGGAAAGTTGTGCCAAAGAAGTTAGGAGACCCAGGGAGTTTCACTTTACCTTGTGCACTTGGACCACTTGCTTTCCAACATTGTTTGTGTGACCTTGGAGCAAGCGTGAGCTTAATGCCGTTTTCTGTGGCTAAGCGTCTGGGTTTCACCGTTTACAAGACTTGTAGGATCTCTCTCGTGCTGGCGGATAGATCGGTGAGACATCCTGTAGGTATTCTTGAGGACTTACCAGTACGTATTGGAGATTTTGAGGTTCCTACAGATTTTGTAGTGCTGGAGATGGATGAGGAACCCAAGGACCCACTCATATTTGGGAGACCATTTCTAGCTACTGCAGGCGCCATTATCGATGTGCGCAAGGGAAAGATTGACCTTCACCTGGGTAAGGATGATGTGCTGAATTTCGACATCAATGAGATGATGAAGAAGCCCACTATCGAAGGTCAAGTTTTCTACATCGAAACTATGGACGAGTTGGCGGATGAGCTTCTAGAGGAGCTGAATTTAGAAGACCGTCTCCAAGTTGCATTGACAAAGGAACATGGAAAGAATGGGTATCTTCATGGCGAGAGTGTTGGGTACATGAAGTTTCTAGACTCACACAAGGCTGTCGTCGGGGCTGCCCCATTTGAGGAGCTTAGGATCGAAAATCTGGAGCACAATGTGAGTGCTATTGAAGCTGATGATCGAGAGGAGCAGCGAGCTGGCAATGGTAAGACTAGCTATGAGGAGGATTGGAGCGAGCTGGAAGCCCCAAAGGTGGACCTCAAACCGCTCCCTATTGGGCTAAGGTATGCGTTCTTAGGTCCCAATGAGTCTTATCATGTTATTGTTAATGAGAGTTTGAATAATGATGAGTTATCATCCCTTTTGCGAGAATTGAGGAAATTCCGGAGAGCCATTGGCTACTCGTTGGATGATATAAAAGGAATTTCCTCCTCTCTATGTACACACCGCATCCATCTAGAAGATGAATCTAAAAGCTCTATCGAGCATCAAAGACGGTTAAACCCGAATTTGAAAGAAGTTGTAAAAAAAGAGATTCTTAAGCTTCTAGATGCGGGGGTAATTTATCCCATTTCGGATAGTACTTGGGTTTCACATGTTCATGTGGTTCCCAAAAAGGGTGGAATAACGGTTATTAAGAACGATAAGGATGAATTGATTCCCACTAGGACCATAACCGGTCATAGGATGTGTATAGACTATAGGAGACTGAATTCTTCTACTAGAAAAGATCACTTCCCTTTGCCGTTTATTGATCAAATGTTAGAACGGTTAGCGAACCACCCATACTATTGCTTTCTTGATGGTTATTCTGGTTTCTTTCAAATCCCAATCCATCCAAATGACCAAGAGAAAACGACTTTTACATGTCCCTATGGCACCTTTGCTTACCGAAGGATGCCATTTGGACTTTGTAATGCACCCGCGACTTTTCAACGGTGTGTGATGTCTATTTTCTCGGATTTGATTGAGGATATAGTTGAAGTGTTTATGGATGATTTTTCTGTCTATGGTTCTTCGTTTGCCTCGTGTTTGTCGAATCTGTGCAGGGTACTCACCAGGTGCGAAGAAACAAACCTCGTCTTGAACTGGGAGAAATGTCATTTCATGGTGCGAGAGGGAATAGTGTTGGGTCATAAGATTTCAGAAAAGGGG
This sequence comes from Eutrema heterophyllum, assembly GCA_002933915.1. Lineage (NCBI taxonomy): Eukaryota > Viridiplantae > Streptophyta > Magnoliopsida > Brassicales > Brassicaceae > Eutrema > Eutrema heterophyllum. The sequence continues at coordinate 31,580 of PKMM01044290.1, read as the reverse complement.
ATAGAGGTTGACAAGGCAAAAATCGAGGTTATGATGAGTTTGGAACCACCAAGTTCAGTCAAGGGGATTCGAAGTTTCTTGGGTCATGCCGGGTTCTATAGGCGTTTCATTAAGGACTTTGCCAAAATAGCAAGACCGCTCACTAGGCTCTTGTGCAAGGAAGTGGAATTTGCTTTTAATGATGAGTGCTTGAAGGCGTTTCTGGAAATCAAGGGTGCTCTTGTGAGTGCACCGATAGTTCAAGCACCGGATTGGAACTTCCCCTTCGAGATAATGTGTGATGCTAGTGACTACGCGGTTGGGGCTGTGTTGGGACAGAAAATTGACAAGAAGATCCACGTTATCTACTACGCTAGCCGTACTTTGGATGATGCCCAAACGAAGTACGCCACAACTGAAAAAGAACTCTTGGCAGTAGTATTTGCTTTCGAGAAATTTCGTTCTTACTTGGTGGGATCGAAAATTGTGGTGTATACAGACCACGCTGCGTTGAGACATCTACTAGCAAAGACGGATGCCAAACCGAGATTGCTCAGGTGGATACTACTCCTTCAAGAATTCGATTGGGAGATCATTGACAAGCCTGGTATTGAGAATGGAGTAGCTGATCACTTGTCAAGGATGAAAATCGATGAGAAGATCCCCATAGATGATGCTCTCCCCGAGGAACATCTCATGGTTGTGGGGATGTTGAAAAAGAGCTATCAAGCGGGCTTAAAACTCGAAGAAGCCTGGAGTTTGAGTGAGCTCGGTTTGTCTTGGTATGCTGAGTTTGTGAACTACCTAGCTTGTGGGAAAGAGCCACCGAATTTGGACAACTACAACAAGAAGAAATTCTTTAGAGATGTCAACCATTTCTATTGGGATGAACCATACCTCTACAAGAGGTGTTCAGATAGTCTTTACCGGAGGTGTATCCCTGAAGAAGAAGTGAATGGGGTGCTTCATCACTGTCATGGCTCAGCTTATGGAGGACACTTTGCATCCTTCAAGACAGCGACGGAAGTTCTTCAAGCGGGGCTGTGGTGGCCGAATCTGTTTAAAGATGCACATGCCTTTGTGACGTCTTGTGATGCTTGCCAAAGGAAAGGTAACATCAGTAGACGCGATGAGATGCCACAAAACCCGATATTGGAGGTTGAAGTGTTTGATGTATGGGGAATAGACTTCATGGGACCGTTCCCATCATCTTATGGGAACAAGTACATATTGGTGGCAGTCGATTACGTGTCAAAATGGGTCGAAGCTGCTGCAAGCCCTACTAACGATGCACAAGTGGTCATCAAACTCTTCAAGACGGTCATCTTCCCTAGGTTTGGGGTGCCACGGGTAGTGATTAGCGATGGTGGAAGCCATTTCATCAACAAAGTGTTTGAGAGCTTGCTTAAAAAGCATGGGGTCAAACACAAGGTAGCCACACCGTATCATCCCCAAACGAGCGGTCAGGTGGAGGTTTCTAACCGGCAGATCAAAGGGATATTGGAGAAGACTGTGGGGACTACAAGGAAAGATTGGGCTAAGAAGTTGGACGATGCTCTTTGGGCATACCGAACGGCGTTCAAGACGCCTATTGGGACAACGCCTTTCAACTTGCTGTATGGGAAGTCGTGTCATTTGCCAGTTGAGCTCGAGTACAAAGCATTGTGGGCTGTTAAGTTGCTGAACTTTGACATCAAGACGGCTTCCGAGAGGCGTCTTATCCAATTGCATGAGCTAGATGAGATCCGTCTTGACGCCTATAACAGTTCGAGGATCTACAAGGAAAGAACAAAGGCATTCCATGACAAGAAGATTGTCAAGAAGGGTTTCAAAGCTGGAGACCAAGTGTTGCTATACAACTCCCGGTTGAAGCTGTTTCCCGGGAAGTTAAAGTCTAGGTGGTCGGGACCGTTCAAGGTCAAGGAGGTACAACCCTATGGAGCGGTGACATTGTGGAACAAGACGGGAGGAGAGTTCACGGCTAACGGGCATCGACTCAAACCGTACTCAGCCTCGCAACACGTGGAAGAAGGAACCTCGGTTTCACTCTCCGCGCCATCACCCGCCTAAAAGGGTACCCAACGTCAAGCTTAGTGACGTTAAACAAGCGTGCTTGAGAGGCAATCTCATGTTATCCTTGTGTATATTAGTTTTAGTTTTGCTTTCTAGTTCCTTTTTTATGTGTTTCCTTCATGATTTCAGGTCCCTTAGGGTGTCATAACGGCCAGGCACAGCGAGCAGAGGCAGTCGCTGTGGAGATGTTCTTCGGCAGCGACCAAACCGCAGCGAGTAAACGCGGTCGCTATGGCTCCATCCGTCAAATTCCAGCGAAACCGCATCGACCACATAGCGACCAAACGCAGTCGCTACGAATCTGGGAAATCTGGGGGATTACAGCGACCAAGGGGCAGCGAGTAAACGCAGTCGCTACGGATCGCGGCTTTCACAGCGAGCAGATGACAGCGACCAAACGCGGTCGCTACAAAGGCCATCCGCCAAAAACCAGCGAAACCGCAGCGACCACGTAGCGACCAAACGCGGTCGCTGCGAGTGCCCAGGTAAGTCAACCCTTCCTCTGCGCGCGTTGACCCGGTTTGAGCTGCTGGTTTGGTTCGATTTTTGGTCTGATTTTGACCAATTGGACCGGTTTATTTAATTATGTTGACCACCCTATCTCTTTTTCTTCTCCTCTTTCGCGATTCCTCTTCTCCACCTTCACGTTTTTTGCCATTGTTCTTGAGCTCCAAATATTGTTCTTGGGAAAACTTGATTTCGATTTCCTCTGGCCGATTTCAACCCAATTTCGACACCCCATCTCTCTCAAAACCCAAGGTATGTCCTCTCAAACCCGATTTTCTTCTCCTCCATTGACAAATCCGAAAATTGCTTCTAAGAGAAAAATCATGGGATTTTCGTATTGAGGGCTAGAAATTGCATGTTTATGCTTGGGTTATGCTTGCTTAAGGTTGTAGTGTCGATTTTGTGGGTCAATTGGGAGAATTCATGCCAAAAATTTGAGTTTTGAAAAATTGGGGTTCTTGGGCTTATTTACATCCGATTTTTTCCAAAATTATTGGGGAAATTTGTTGAACCTTAAGGCTTTAGCTTGCCATTACTTGCTTTAGCTTCGATTGATTACCCAGCACCTCTTTCCCATTCGTTTATACAATTATAAATCGATTTTGTAGACATATTGGACTCTTTGAACTAACTTGTTCTTGAGTGTTTTTGTTCTTCAATGTGTGCAGATGTCTACAAGAAAGAGAAGTTCTGTGGGCAAGGGGAAAGAGGTAGTTGAGGGCAGTAATGCAAGTGACAGCGAAAGAGACATGCCAACACTTGGAAAATCCAAATCCAAGGAGCAAACGGTTCCAAAGAAAGCGGTCAAGTCGAAGCCGACACCGGCACAGCTCCTGAAATTGCTCCGACACATAGCGTTTGCTCAGACTCGATGGGCAGATCATCAACTCCTTGCAGAACTGGGTATTCTCGTAGAGGTGCAGCGTATTCTTGGGGATATGGGTCTTGGAGGTCTATTTAACATGGCACATCCGGCATATGAGTCACCCACTCATCAGTTCCTCGCCACACTGTCGTTCTATGACAACACTGCGAAAGATTTTTCGGACGAGAGGCGAGCTTACATAGCTTTCAAAATCAACGGGAATGGGTACAAGTTGACTATGCGCCAGATCAGAGAGATCTTTGGGTTTGTGGAAGGTACAACTTCTGAGTTGGTTTTTAGTAGCGAGGAGACCATTAATGTGTGGAACGCCATAAGTCCAGGGGCGTTTGTCAAGGGAGCGAGCAAGTCTAACAGCATCAGGCATCCAGCGATTCGCTATGCCCACAAGTTCCTTGCGAACACACTGTTTGCAAGAAAGGACAATGCTGCAGTTAAGGAAGCAGAGATGGCGCTCCTCGTTGAGGGAATCAGGGCTCACTTGGTGACTGACCTCAATGGGAATCGGATAAGGGGACTGCGGAAACCACTCGATCTCGCCCACTTCCTTGTGGAGCGATTTCTCTTCTACCAGGATTGGATTCACACCAAGAAGCATGCTTCGCCACAGTTGAGTATGGGTGGTCTAGTCACTCCGTTGTTGCTTGCTTGTGGGGTGAACTTGGGAGAAACCTCAGCGAGAATTGAGCGCATCGATGCCCCTCACCTTGTCAAGACTGATTTCCTAGCAGGACGAGTGGCGACGGGATATGGGTATCGATTCTTACATGGGGAAAACAAGGAAAAGAAGAAGGTAATTCTCCCACACCTCCAGCTCACCACATTCACCGTGAGAGACAACCTGCTCTTCCGCCCTAAGCCTTGGTTACTGTATGATGCTGCTAAGCATGGACCCTTCACTCCGGTCCACAGCAACGCACCCGCGCCGGTTGATCAGCAAGAGCAGGCATCTCCTGAAGAAGTAGTAGGTAGCGCGAGGTACCACTTTGAGCCTTATGATGAGCCCATTGCGGGCAATGCACTTAGAGAAGCACACCGTCACATTGGGATTTTGCAACGGTGGAACAAGTGGCAGGGCAAATTGATTAAGAAGTTGTTCAAGAGAATGGACAAGTATGAGACAGAGAGGGAACCGAGTTCCTCAAGGCAAGAGCACCAAGGCGAGACAACCGCAGATATGGAGGAGGATCCCACTCCCACCGAGGACTTGGATGCGCGACACTCTTATCATGGCACTTCCTCTAGTGCCATGGTCGCCTACGACCCAGCTCGAGTCTCATACTACGAGCAGAGACCGCGCAGGAACAAGAGGAGGGCACCTAGATCGCCATCGACGAGCGGTTCTGGGAACCCGCTTTACTCATTCGACACCTCCTCATCCGTTGAGTTCTGAAGGTAACACTGAACCTTGTACATATTTTTCTTTCTTTTGTTTTGATTTCTGCATCTTGTTACGGTACTTTCTTCGGATTTACTCTCACACCGGGACGGTGTGAAGCAAGTTCGGGGGAGGGACCATAGCTAATCTTGTTTCCTGTTTTGTTTTTACACATCTTGAGTCTCATTTGCATGCATTGATTAAAACCCGAAAAAACAAAAAAAAATTTCATTACATCTTTCAAAAAAAAAAAAAAAAAAAACAAAAACCATGTAGTTTGCACACATATCTTCTCGTTTTTAGGATCGAGTCTAGAAGCATATAGGTTTGCATTGCATGCATATGCATAGGGAGCAATGATAGTAGCCAAAGCATAGCATTTCATTCAACGTGATGCCCTTGTTAATCATACCATATTGCTTGAACACCTCTTGAAAAGCTTGCAAACTTCGTGCTTTGATCTCTCGACTTGAAACTCATTGTCTTGATTGATAATTGCTTGAGTAGAAATCGACTCCTGAACTATTGAACTTAATTTGAACTTAATTCTCTCACTTATGGGCTTGTGATGCATAACCATGGTTAGACAAAACACTCGGGTTATCTTATTCACTTTGCCACTCTCTAATAACCCGAGTGGCCATTCTCACCTTTAGGATGGTTTCCCACCTTTCACCCAAACCATTTGTTTCAACCCATCATTGTTTGATTGAGTGAGGCCTTTTCTTGATAATGCTATTGTGTGTAAAATCTTGTAAGTATCGAGGACGACAAAGTTTAGCTCGCATTTGTTAGCTAGTCTAAGTTGTCTAAAGAAAAGAAAAAGGCTAGCATTAGGATCGGAAAAATGAAGTATTTGGTTGCGGGATTTGGGGATTATGGGCTCGCAAAATGCGGGATGTGTAATGGGAAAATAATAGGCCCTTGTTGAGATGGACTACACTAGAGAAAGCCAAAGAAATCGACCCCCCCATATAAAAAAAAAAAAAAAAAAAAAAAAAAAAAAAAAAAAAAATAAAAAAAAAAAAAACGAAAAATAAAAGAATGGGGGTCAAATAATATGTCTCTAGTAGTTGAAAAATCTGGAAAAGAAAAGGGTAAGAATGTGGGATGATTGGCTGAATCGAAAAATTACGGGATCTTCATTTGGGTAGAACATTTTGCTAGAGGGTAGAATAATGCGAGCTGTGCTTTGTATGCATAAATTGTCTTTGATCTTCCTTGCTTTTGCATAACATATAGCATTCCTCTTTTTGAGAGTAAGTCACCCAAAAATGATGATTAACCTCCATGCACTCACATTGACTAGTGCAAAAAGCCATATATCCCAAGCCGATTGGATTTGATCATTTGCCCATTTGTGAGACCGCACCTTAATTGAAATAATTGAATGTGAGAGTTGGTTGATATGATGGTAGTTGGATGCTTGATTTTGAGTGTAGAGAAAAGAATTAGGAGTTGCGATAAGCCTAGAGAAGTTAGAGTAATTATGGATGTGTGTTCTTGCAATATGGTATCATTTTCTAAGGACATCACGGTGAATGCCTTGCTAGCTTCTTTTGATTTGAGCTCCCGCTTTCAAACCTCTTCTCCGACTCGTCCGCTTGTTCGCTTGAGGACAAGCAAAAGGCAAGTTCGGGGGAGTTGATATTCATGCATTTTCACTCTTTTTAGCAGGCATTTCGTCTCGGTTTTATGTCTCATTTCATGCATTCATTGTATTTTTAGGGAGTCTTGCATAGTAAGTAGAGGTTAGTGAGTCTTAGGTAGGTCCTAGAGAGTCTTGGTGGTTTTTGGAGTCTTTTCAGGTGCATTTGGAGTCAAAAGGCGAGTTTGGAGTTCACAACGACCAGCCATAGCGACCAGGAGGACTCGCTGCCATTACCTTGAAATGGGGTTCCGTAGCGACTGACGCATAGCGACCAGGAGGGGTCGCTGTGAAATCCATCCGTCGAAACCCAGGGATATCACAGCGACCACGCAGCGATCAGAAGCAGTCGCTGCGAACTCCCCACTCACAGCGACCTGTCACAGCGACCAGAAGCGGTCGCTACAGAACCATGGAGGAGATTCCCAGCAAAACCATAGCGACCACGTAGCGACCAAACGCGGTCGCTGTGGATTTCTGGGCAGCGAAGAAGCTCGCAGCGACCAGCCATAGCGACTGGAGCCAGTCGCTGCGAGCCCAGCGAACTCAACAAAAAAACGGGTCAAACCCGGTTTGTTCCGGGTGACCCGGATCCGATTTTAATCACCCTTTTAGTCTCTTAATCGAGATTAGAAGAGGTTTATCCAGTTTTATGTTCTAAAAACACAAGAAAAACTCCTTGAGAGATTTTGTAAGGGATTGGAAGAGCTTTAATCAATTGCACCAATTTGTTTCATCATCTCTCTCTTTCTCTCTATGTTTATTATTCCTTCCAAGAAAATTGCTGGGTTTAATATGGGTAGTGAGTAATCTTCTAGGGTTCTAGGATGAAGTAGATTAGGCGATTCTAGGGCGAATCGATGGTGTTAGGACTTAATAGATAATTGATTCATCCTTGTTTAGAGTGCTTAAGGCTAAATCAACCTTGATCTAGTTGGTTTAGATCATAGGGAATTTCTCGCCCGGAAGGTGTTCGATGAAATTCCCCAATGAATCTAATCAAGGGATTTACATTCTTAGCATGCGGAAGTAGTTGTCTAAGGTGTTGATTGACTAAGTAGTCTTGTTTTCAATGCATGTAGAATCCTATTTCACAAACGGAAGTTTGATCTTGACTTAGAATTTTACATAGGGATTAATGTGAGGAATTGTATTAGTCTACTTAACAAGTTGCATCCCATGAATCATTGTAGCATTGACACCATCGTGAAGCTCTAGATAGTCGAAATCGTACATTTCATCCCGGGATTCGTTTTTAGCATTCTTGATCATCTTAGTTATTTCATTTTACTTGTCTTCTTATTGCATTAAATTAGGTTGTTAGACAAAAAACCAAAACCTTATTGATTCACTTAGATTAGAACGTTTATGTATTTCTAGTGCATTAATCTTAACCCTTTTGGATTGATATCTCAAGTGCTGCAATGACATGAGTACACTTGGGTAATTGAAGTGAGAATTATCTTGTATCACAATTACACAAAAACAAAATTCCAATAATTGTATTCAAAGCTATTTATTGCATATGTTTCACCAAATTTTTCATTCAAGGTATATATTTATTTCATCGGAAACTTTGTTTCTAAATTTAAGTATTATATATTTTCACGGGTGATAAAATATTAAATTTTATAAATTTTGTTTTCCATTTTTTCGATTTTAGTTTTTTTACGGGTTATAAAATATTAAATTACAAACCCGCATATATGCGGGTACTTATCTAGTTTTATTAATAAAAAGAAAATCAGAATCACATAAATTGTAAAAACTAAAGTTTGTTTAGAGGTGTTATGTCTTTAACATCAAAAACTACCTAAATAGCAAAGACAGTTCAAAACACACCATTTTGGCAAATTTAAAACTTAAAACTACCCATCTACCCAATTTTCTCTTAATAATTTTGAAATGAGAAAATTAAAAAGGGTGAATAATATTACGTTGTCCTTATATTATGAATCGGCAAATTTTATTTTAATTATCGTGAATTGGTCATGAATTCGTCGAACCATATATTTGGCGGGGAATGCAGAATAACGTTTTTGGTGGGGAAATAAGGAATAACGTATTTGGCGGGAAAACGATGAATCACGATTTTGGTGGGAAAATATAGATTTACATTATAGGCGGGAAAATACGGAATTACGTTTTTGGCGGGAAGTACAGAATCATGTTTTTGGCAAGAAAATGCGGAATCACATTTTCGGCGAGAAAATGCAGAATCGCATTTTTGGCAAAAAAACGTGGAATCGCGTTTTTGGCGAGAAAACGTAGAATCGCGTTTTTGGCGGGAAACCGTTGAATAGTGTTTTTGGCGGGAAAAAGCGGAATAATGGTTTTGGCGGGAAAACATGGAATCACATTTTTGGCGGGAAAATGCGGAATCACGTTTTTGGCGAAAAAATGCAAAATCGCGTTTTTGACGAGAAACAGAAGAATCAGGTTTTTGGCTGGAAAACATGGAATCGCGTTTTTTGGCGGGAATCTAACTAGCATGGGTCAAATTCCATAGATATGCTATTTCACATTTGTCAAATGGGTCAATCCCGCCAAAAACGGGTTGACCCATGGAATTTGACCCATTTTGACACTCCTAGCTGACGATCTATTTTCCCCTCAGAACTTTCATATAGTAGCATATCTACACAAAGTTTAGGCTTCGTTATAATTCTCCACAAAATTAAAGTTCTAAACCTATTTACACACAAAATAAAAGTTCGAAACTTGTGTATACACGAACCACGATTTGTGTTGGGTTGGGTCGGGTCTGGTTAAAATTGAATTTCATTATGTTAAAATCGGGTTTGATCGGTTTATTTTTGGTTTTTAAACAATAACCGAAACAAATCGTAGTCTATATGTAATTTGGTTTTGAAGTATGATTATGTGTGTACACTGGTTTTGAACTTTTAGTTTGTGTCTAACTAGGTTTAGAACTTTAATTTGGTGGAAAAATAGATCGAGGCCAAAACTTTGTGTAGATATGCTGCTATATGAAAGTTCTGAGAGGAAAATAGGTCGTTAACCCGTCTATTTTCAACCAACCATATTATTTGTTTACAAAATCTTTGAATTACATAATTGTGTAACTAGGGTTAATTTGTTAAATAGTCAAATTTTAGAGGCTTATTTGTAAAACATGTGGTTGTAAAACCTTACATAAGCGGCGTGTTTTTCGCATGTGATTTAAATAATAGTGTAATATAATGTAAAATGGCATAATATTTAGGGAAATTCCTATTAAAAAACCTCAAATATTCAGCAATATCCAACTTAAACCTCCAACTTTTTGGGTTTCCACTTTAAACCTCAAAGTTCATTATTTTTCCAAAACAAATTTTCAAGTCGCATAAAGTGTGCTCGATTGAGGGTTGACTAACGGTCAACGTCTATTATACTAAAAGTAATATTTTTAATTAATAAATTAATTTATTTTTCAGAAATAAAATAAAAAAGCAGAAGAAAAACAAATATTTTTAATATTATTATTCAAAAATAAATAATTTATATATTATGGGATGGCTACAATTCTAAATAACCACGTGAAATATTTATATTTAAAATTATTTGTATTTCAAAACGTGTTTTCTTTATTATTTTTTTTTTTTCAAGACTAACGGCCAACGCCTATTATGTCTTATACTGTTCAAAATACTAATTTTCAATTCATAAATTTATTTATTTTTCATAAAAAACACAAAAAAACAATAAAAAATCTCCTCACTCGCGAATCTTGTCAAGTGTGACTGATATTCCCATATTTTACCCGTTTTAGCACACATATTATTTAGTGTTTCGGGTCTCATGCATGTGTCTTTCATGGTTTTTATAGCATTTTGGTCTAAATTAGAGTATTAAGTGTTTGCATTAGGTCCTATTGAGTCTTGCATGCATTTGGAGTGTTTCTAGGTATTTTGGAGACAATTGGAATGATTCGAGTGATTGAGCTTAAGAGAAAGAAGAGTTCACTCGAGGTGTCTCAAAGATATGGCTGGAATAAGGCCTTCCGATCTGATTCAGCTTCAATGGTCTTCATGGAAGTTGTAGAGGAAGGAGTTAGGTATCTAATGGAGTTAGATTCAGGTCATTCGGATGTGTAGTTCGAGAGATATGGCCGATTTACTGAAGGTGTGTCCGTCTGGCCGCTCAACCAAACGCCTAGACCGACCCCTCCAACTGGTGCAACCATCAGGTGCAAATTCCCAGCAACAACACCGAGCCTACTGACCGGTGAAACCATCAGGTGCTACATCAGAAGCTAAGCACCGGACGAGGCAGCTCCCACACCAACCCATGCACATGGTGTAACACTTATCTCATCGAAGCCAGCCGAAGTGTCTCAAAGATCTGGCCGGACGAAGGATCTCCGATGGGAATTAGCTTCGGAGGTCTTCATAGAAGTTGTAGAAAATTGAGCTAGCTGTCGTATGGAGGTGGTTTCAAGTCGTTCTGATCTGTGGTCCGATAGATACAGCGGATTTAGCAAGGACATATCTGGCTGGCGTCCAAACCACACCAACGGAGTCTTGACCGGTGCTGTGTGATGAGGACATCAGAACTGACATAAGTCATGGCGTGGAGAAGTTTCACCCAAATGCACATGGCATAGCCACCGACAACGTGGAGGCGATCGTCAACCCTTCAGTTGTCTTTGAGAAAGCCCATGGAACTGCTACCACATTAGAAAGAGATCGCCTTGTGCGTGCGGCAGGCTTAGATCCTGATTCTATTGGCGACAATGAGATCTTTCTTGATGTTGGTACAGAAATTCCTAAGCTACGTTCACCAAATATTCATCAAGGGATACTAGGTGTATGTCGTGAGGAAAACAGCCCCAACCATGAGGAGCTCAGTCAAAAGCTGACTTGTTTCATAAACTTGACCCATCAAAGGATCGCGGCGAAGTGGAATTGGTTCCATAGCCATTCAGACGTGACCGTGGTGGCAGTTACAAAACATGTGATTTCAAGCTGCCAGATTGTAGCCGATAAGGACCTATGGTCAATGTCCGATTCGGTACAGCTCAACCACAAAGAGACGGGCAATGAGACCACTTGGAGAATGTTCAGAGCTCATATAGGGAACGCAGCGAACCAAGAACCAACCCATAAAGGTTCAGACCTGATCATGAACCGTCAACCAACCCGGAGGACATTAAACGAGCCGTTTTGGAATTCTGTTTCAACCGATTGGTTTGGTTCAATGGAGAATCATATTTGGAGACCATGAGATCTTATAGATCATAGAGAGGCTTCTAGGAGGAGGATAACACGTGGTTTTATCAAGAAGATATCAAAGTATAAGGTGTCCCACGAGTTGCCTAAAGTTGACTTTTGCACACATGGTAAAGTAAAATCTAATGGCTACCTAATATCTCTCATGTATGTTTAAATATTTGTTGCCTTTTATTATTATTTTTAGTTTGTTACCGTTAGTCACAGCTTGTAGTTGAGCTCTATAAAAGCTCACATCATTTCATTGTAAAACACACCCCTTGATCATTGATTTGAATAACGTATTGTTTTCTTTTCAAAGAGTTGTCTTTGAGTTGTTCTTGTCTTTATATTCTAAGTGTGCGAGACACTTTCATCTATTGAGCTGCGGATTAAGATCGTTTGAGAGATTCAAACACTCTTGTTCGTCCCATTGATTGAGCGAGTCAATCATCTATCCTCATCTCCATCTCTATTTCGTCCACCTTCCGCATCAAAAGCTTGGAATCTCTCGATCATCGAGTGGTCATAGTATTGGAGTGATTCCGTGCTTGTATCACTGTGCCTCATCTCCACACCGAACTAGCACACCGGACCGTCCGTGTGGTGTGAAGCCACTCAAGACCAGATCCGACCGGGTCAATACCCGGTTTGTCCCGGGTTGACCCGGTTCGCCCCTTTTCTCTTTAAATAGCTTTAAACCTAATTTTTTTGGGTCGTGCCCAACCTTCTCCCAAGGGTTGGGCACGACCCAAACTCTCTTTTGGAGGGATTTTGATTGCTCTTCATAACAAATGCCACTCTAGAGAAGATTTCTTCAACTCTATCTTTTATTTATGCAATTTCTTTATCTTTATGTCTTTTTCTCTTTTGTTCTTCATGTTCTTTAGATTTTAAACTTTTTGTTGGATCATGGTTTGCTTGATTATGATGATTTGATGGTTGATTTGTGATCCTTATGCTATGAATCTTTGCTTTCCTTTCTTATTTAGTGTTCTTAATGCTAGATTAGACTTGAGAAAGTTAATCAAGAACTAAAGGAATTTCATGCACACCAAGTGTTTGATGAAATTCCCCAAAGAACTAAATAAGAGATTACATATCTTAACTCATGAGAATGGTTGTCTAAGGTGTATTTTGGTTATTGGAACTTGATGTTAATGCTTGTTAGTCATTTAATCACAATTGAGAATTTGATCTTGATTAAGTGATTAATAAAGAGGTTAGTGTCATGAAAGTGAATTAACCTTATTCAAGTGTTCTAGACCTAAGAAATAACATAGATTGTGTGCATTTGCATCATTAGTTAATTGTCTTGATGGTTAGATGATGATGATTTAGGTTAATTTTTGTTAGATCATTCACATAGGTTAACTCTTAAAGCTAGATCAAGATTGAGAGATCATGTCTAGGACTAAGGCATTTCATGCCCGAGAGGTGTTCGATGAAATGCTTGAACCAAGCTTTTTGTGAGCTTTTCACATCCTAGCCAATGAGAGTTGATGTCTATGGTGATTAGTGAACTAATTGGAGTTGGAGATTAATGCTCATTGATTATCTAATTGCAAACGAGAGTTTATGTCAATTAGGTGATTAGTGAAGTGATTGGTGCCATGAGAATGGATTAGTCATATTTGTGAATTCCATGTTCTAGGATAGTGTTTAATGTAATATTTGTCATCATTATTTGATTGTTAATCATTCCTTTGATAGTTTATTCCATGATCCAACACTTCTATCTTTTGTTTTCTTTCTTGCATTTTACTTTCTTAGTTTAAAATCATAAAAATATAAAAACCCAACTCATTTGCTCTAGCTTAAGCGATTTCTTGCATTCCTAGTGTGTTGTTCTTTGTGCCTCCTTGGATTGATCCCTAGGTGCTACAACGATAGTATTTGGGTAATTGGTGTTAGATACTAAATAGCCATTATCAGTGACCGAAAAATCCACTGGCGGATCTGATGTATTTACCATTAGGGGAGATTACGAAAGCTAATTCTCCACCGAATGAGGAAAGATTAAGGTTTTTTAATGAGAACGAGAAGTAAATGGAGAAACTAGCTAGAGGTTGTGTTTTCAAGTGCCGGAATTTAACCAGTTTTCCATAGAAAGCTTTTCGGCGGTGGAAGTCGGAATGGAAAGTTCGCGAGTGAGAAGATATATATATATATATATATATATATATATATATCTTTTGATTTTTTCTTATGAAAAATAAATTATTATATTAATTTAAAAATATTATTTTTAATAGAATAGGCGTTGACCGTTAGTCAACCCTCGATCGAGCACAGTTTATGCGATTTGAAGGTTTGTTTTGGAATAATATTTAACTTAAAGGTTTAAAGTGGAAACTCAAAAAGTTGGAAGTTTTAGTTGGGAATCGCTGAATACTTTGAGAGTTTTTAATGAGGATTTCCCTAATATTTATTAGGAAAAATACACGTGAATCGATGATATTTTGAAATCCTAAGATGAATAAAACAATTTATTATAATTTTGCCATATGTCATTTTACAAATAAAATGATAGAATTTGGCTATTTAAAACTTGTAACTATGGATAGAAGGAGAAAATTTGCAAAAAAATAAAGTAAATAAAAAAAAACTATCATGTTTTAAAAATGAACTAGATTCTAAACACGCGCGCTGACGCATGATAAAGTTTTTTTGTAATATAGAAAATGTGAAATGAGGAATAAAAACTAATTTTAAGTGTTATTGATTCAAATATTTTTAATTTGTAATTTTCAAGTTTATAATAGATTTAATAAATGTTAGGCAACATGTTTTAATGCCTGTTTGGCAACTTGTTCAATTTATTTAAAAAAATAAAGGGTGTTTGGAAATAGATTCTAAAAGTGCTCCTGTTGCATTTCACATTTGTGATTCTCTAAAAATACTACTTTCAAAGTATCACTTTTCAAAACTACTATCAGATCATATACTTTTCAAAAATACAATCAATTAATGTGTGTTTTTCTCATTTTACCCTTAATGAGATGTACCATTATTTTTAGAAGAAAATAAAAAAGCGCTGTCAAAATTTGTTTTCTTTCTGATTTGCAGCGATGAGATCCTAGGGTCTCTTAGGGGGTGTTATTGGATATTGTATTTTAATGGAATTTGATGTATTTTAAATTCAACGTGAAATATGATGTTATTCAATTGTGTATTTATTAAAAATACATTAAAATCCACCGTTATTGGATTAAGCATTTGTCTGATGTAATCTAAAACACAATAAAAACAATTGTTATTCAAAATATACTTGATTTTAGGGAACTTTGGTTAAGAATGGGTATGTATTCTTTTGCCTAAAACATGAGTAAACAAAACATAGCTTTTTAGTACTGGTTTTGCTGTATTTCATACTAATAAAATATAACCAAATAGAATATTCTCAAAATATTTCTTTCGCTTCTTTCCAAGCCATGGTGGAGCTGAAGCAGAAAATCCTCACCTCTATCTCTAAGCTCACCGATCGGAACACATACCAGATCGCCGTTGAAGATATCGAGAAAACTATTAGGTCTATCTCGCTCGAAACCCTACCCATGTTTCTCAACTGTCTCTACGATTCGTGCTCCGATCCCAAACCCGCTGTGAAAAAGGAGTGCCTCCACCTCCTCTCGTACATCTGTAGCTTACATTTCGATTCGACGGCTGCGCATCTCACTAGAGTCATCGCTCAGAAAACGGTTGAAGAATTCCAATTCCGGAGTTAGGGATGCTTGCCGAGATATGATTAGTGCTTTGTCCCACTAAGAAACGCTGTTGTCGTCGCCTCGAAGTACGGTAAGCCCCCCATAAGTCACAGTGAATTAAGTTAAAAACCTCTTTTGCATTATTAGAACTATCAGGAAAACATTGCTGAGTTTGTTTAGCTCGTAAACACACATCATAATTCTGAAATAAGGAATCACTACGACTAGAGCTACTACTAATGCAAGGAACCATTCCAGTTACGCGCAGAGACGAATGTCCTAAACGTTGGTGCCATAAAGCTAAATCTCCACTAGCACTTGTAAGAAACGATGTCATTGTCTCAATGCTGCAAAACCGGTATAGCCCATCTCTATCTCGTTCACCCGCTCCATTCAGCATCCTCGAAGTGAGGTCCTGTAAAATCAGAAGTTTATCGGTTAGTTGACCAACTAAGTGATTATCGGTAACCAGTTGACCAAAAGAAATCAAATTGGTGTGAAAGCCATCAATAATATAAACGTTATTAAGAAATAAATGGGGAGTAAGTCGAATTATGCCATGTTTTGTTGATAACACATTCGCCCATGCAGGTAAAGAACCGAGATAGGTGTAATATCCGGAATATCTTCCAAGATATCAACTCGGCCAGTCATGTGTGTGGCGCCGGTATCTAAAATCCAAAATTCATTATCGATCTTACCACTTAGCCGTTCTGTCTATTGAACCCCATTGATCACTCGTTGAACTATCTGCCATTGATTGTCCGTAAGACCGCTCAAACCTTGACGATCACCGTCTGAAATAACCACATTCGAGCTAACTGCAGTTGAGTTTGCGTTGAAATTTTGGGTAGAATTAGCACGTGGAGTATTACCACAACCACGACGCATCAGAGTAGATTTGTTGCGTGATTTGTCACCATACCAATCTGGATAGCCAACCACCTGGAAGCAAGAAGATGCCTCATGTCCCTTACGACTACAAACTGTACAAAGACGAGACGGATCTAGATTTCTTGGTCCAGTGCGTGAAGTTGTATGCTCAATTCCACTATGTCGAGAGACATCGCGAGTGAAGACCATCACATGATTCTGAGGAAGACGCGATGAAGAAGCTTGAGAAGCAAAGCTCATGACAGCTCCTTCATTAGTTACAGTAGACCGGATAGTTTCATTCTGAACCACGGTATGATAAACGCTATCAAGGTCGGGAAGAGGTGTGATTGCACAGACTTGAGAACGAATGACGCCATGAATAGTCATCAAGTCCCAAGAGAAAGTGATGCACGCGAAGAGTTTCAGCCTCCTTATCGTGTGCTGTGTTGAGGTCCCATTTGCACTTGCCGCAACTGCAACGCTTAGAGTTCAAACATTCTGAAATTCCATCCTAGATTTTAGTCAATTTACCAAAATAATCGTCAACCGTCAATCCGTTTTGCTTACACGTAGCAAGAGAATTCTAAAGCTGTTGAAGACGAGCACCACTTTTGACAGAAACCCGTTTCTTGATGATATCCCATAAAGTCTTTAGCGATTTCACGAGTAGAAATAGACGATCGAATTTTTGGCTCGATAGTCTGTTTGATCCAGCCGACAAGGAGATGATTATTCACAGTCCAATCTTCGAGATCAGTAGAGCCGGCAGCTGGCTTGGGTATATTATCGTCAAGAAAACCAAACTTCTTCCGAGAGCTAATTGCCATTCGTAAGTTGATTACCCATTCATCGCAATGAAACCCGATGAGAAGAGGTTGCGAAATCACTGCTCCTGGATTGTCGCATGAAGTTAAGTCATACTGAGAAATAGTTCTCCGTTTTGGTTCATCATAAGCAGCTGCGAGAGCCATCTTCGGAAATCAGAGATAACACATTCATGTTCTTCACAAACAAAGAAGTCTGCTCTCGATAAGAGAACATAAAAGAAAGACGAGATAGAGGCCGAGATGCGTACTTTGTTTTAGTAAGAAATTTGGAAACTGGAAAAGGTTAAGCAGAGAAGGAAGAAGAAGAAGAGGCTGAGAGGCTTTCTTCAAGAAATCAACAATCTAGGTTTTCAGATCGTTTGCTCTGATACCATGACAAATTGTGAATAGCTGAATGTTCAAGTTGTATTAAATAAACCATCATGTCGAGTATATATACATCGCTATAACCTAATACAAATCATAATTGGAAAAGTAAATATACGATATTGTAAATACTTAATCTAGAGAAAAGGAAATATATACATATATTCCAATAAATTCTGATTCTAAACCCGAGATTGATTTTGGATGGGCTATAAATCTGGGATCAGGGAAGGTCATCGCCGTCACCGTCTCGAAGCCCACTAAAAAGGAGGTTCGTGCTTCCGACGAGGCTCATCATCTACTTTAGCATCCTTAGATTTTGAATCTCTTTGTTTCTGTAATTAAATTTTAGATAAATTTTGTTTAAACTTCTTTCTGATAATTTTGATTATAGCTTAAGCAAAGTTAAGTTGTACATAAGAGCTACTTCCTGAAACTTTGTAACTTGGTAGCAATTGACACAACAAGGTCTGAGAGAATCTAATTCAGGAACGGCTTAAGTAAGGTCATCCCAGTAGTGGCTGCATCATTTTCTTCGACCTAAAAAGATACAAACGACTCTGAATTCTTGAAAAGAGATAAAGTTACACACTATTAAGAGTTTGATTCCTTATGATGTATTGTTATTTGATATTGTTTTTATTTTAATCTAATGGAAAAATATACTTTGTCGTATAAGACATAGTTTGACCGTAACAAATGGTTTGACGAGAACAATTATTTGTTACCTAGATTTCCTCAACAAATTCCAAATATACGTATAATTTTGAATTTTAGTTTTGGTCACAAAATATTTAACAAGCTTCTCTATATTTCTCTATAAACGTGAACAACAAGTGTAGAACACAAACACACAACCACTTAGAAAGGAAGATTTGTGCAAACTAAAGTAAATACTCTTGGGAAAACGTACTATTTCTCTCCGAAAACTATCATATAGTAACAGATCCATCCAAACTTTCGACCTCGTCCTAGATTCCCCTAATTTGAAAGTTAAAAACCTATTTCCCAATAATTCGAAAACAAAAAACATATATCTCCACCAAATGAAAGTTCGAAACCTCAGAACACATAAACCGATTTTATTCGGTTTAGTGCTTACCATTAACCACCTAATTCGATATTAAACCGAAATTAAACCTGATTACACCCAAACCCGACACGACCCGACACTTCTTCTTCTTCCCTATTGTTTTCTTCATCTCCTTCGCTATCGATTCATGGATTGAGTTCGAAAATTTGACCCAAATTCTTCTTCACCAATCATGCGAGCTCTAACCAATTAACAAGATTCATCTTTTCCATAAATTTCGAGAATTCTCCATGGGGCGAAAGGCTGAGAAGCCACTTTTAAAAAAAAATTGATCTCTTCTGCCACCTTTTAATCTGAATGCCACTGATAAAATGAATTTCCATTAATACCCTTAATGAATCTTATCAAAATAATTTTATTTAATTATAAAAAAAAAAATTCTCAATTGATTTTCTTCTTCTTCCCAATCACGTGAAAAAGCTCAATCTCATCTCTCCGCCGTCGGCACTCGCCTCCACCTCCGCTTCCCTCCACCACCTCCTCCTCTGCAATCGGTTTCTTGTTCTTAGCCCCTCTCTCCTCTGCCATTGTTGAAGCTTTAAAAGCTCGCTCATCTTCTTAGGTAGGGTTTCTTGTTTTTGGGGAATTCACAATTTAGGAATTGAATTGAAACCGATTGAATTTGCGAAAATAACTTGTTTTGGTATGCACAATGGGTTGGTAACCATTGTAGTTGTTGAATCGTAGTGATTTTTAGGTAGATTAGAATCTTGAGTTTACCAAATCTGCTAAGAGATACTTCATCTCTACGATGGTTCAACTAGTACAAATGGTTCAACTGGTACAAATGGTTCAACTAAGAGATATAGGACCACTAGTACAAATGGTTCAACTAAGAGGTATAGGACAACTGGTACACATGGTTCAACTAAGAGATATAAGACCACTGGTACAAATGGTTCAACTAAGAGATATAGGATAACTGGTACACATGGTTCAACTAAGAAATATAGGACCCCTGGTACAAACGGTTCAACTAAGATATATAGGACAACTGGTACAAATGGTTCAACTAAGAGATATATGACAACTGGTACAAATGGTTTAACTAAAAAATATATGACAACTGGTATACATGGTTCAACTAAGAGATAGCTAAATGAGCATTTTGTATTCTATTTACATGAGAGAATGAGCATCAACATACATTTTGATTATGGTGGATACTATTCACAGGACGGAGATGAGTATAACTGGATTGCAAGAAATTCCACGTACGCTATATCGTTTAAGTCCTTATCTTTGGAGGATATAACTTATCCAGTCTTAGTAGAGAATATATACAGGAAGATTGCGATAGATGAAACAACAACGAAGCTGAAATTGAGTTACATTTGTATATGTATATGTATTTATATTTCGCTTGTATTTATACGTATCTATTTGTATTTGTATCGATTTATATTTGTATTTGTATATGTATTCAAGAAATCATCCACTTAAGCACTCTATTTGTATCCTTACTATTTTCAGAGCGGGTGGAACAACAGAACAATTGAATTTGTGTGTTTGTATTTCTCTATATTTGTATTTCTCGGATTTGTACTACCTGGTTCAACTAGGTACAACTAAGAACATATATGTATTTGTGAGTTTGTGGAAAAATAAGAAGTGAGAAAGATTAAAGTGGAAAAAATAGATAATGGGTACACTTTAATCTTACTAGTGAACAGTATATTGGGGATAACACTAGCTTAGAAGAACCTGCAATGGAAGTAGAAAGTACTGTAGGTCATGTTCAGATGGTGAACGATGCATTTCGTGAAAGTATACCATCGGCTGCTGAGTATGGAGATAGAGGAGAAGAACCTAACGCAGAAACTCGCAGATTCTTTGATATGTTAGATGTTACTAAAAATCCTTTATATGATGGGTGTAGAGGTGGACATTCCCCTTTATCATCTGCAACTAGGATGATGGGTACAAAGACGGATTTCAATTTGAGTGAGGACGCAGACTATTCGACATGTCGTTTTTGTCACAAACCTCGGTATAAGGAAACATGTGGAAGAGTGTTAGTGCCATATAAACGGATGTTGTATTTGCCATTAACAGAGAGATTGACGAGGTTATATTAGTCAGAGCGCATAACGAGAGCAATGAGATGGCATGCTGATATATAATGGTTTTTATCCGTTTTTGACCATGATATAGGTATTGTTTTTAGAGTATTTCTAGTATTTTTGGAGTCTATTAGTGTCTTTTCAGGTTTTAGGTACGTTTGGAGCATAATTGGAGATATTGAAGCATTTGGAGCTTTTTGGAGCAAAGCAGAGATCGTGTAGCTGGGACAGCCGATTTGAAGCCCTTGTATCGACCGACACCACCTGGTGTCGATCGATACTGACACCATGAAGGAAGGAACGTGACTCACTGCCCGAGTATCGATCGATACCACTTATGGTATCGGTCGATACCGTCGTCCAAAGAGAAGGATCGCGACTTTTTACAAGTCTGATGAAATTGCACCTTGGCCCAGAAGACTTTAATAATTACAAGAAGCCCCAAAACGTATTTTAGCATTATAATTAGGTTTTTCAGCCACTTTTGTTGGCTATGCTTTATTTTACTTTGATTCTTTCAGAGAGATTTGTTACAGGGTTTTTAGAGAGACAATTCTGAACCCCTTTGTTTTCTTATTGATTTCTTTTATGCAATTCTATTCATCTATGATTTCTGTTCCATTGATCATGTCTGAGTAGATCCACTTTTAGGTTTAGGGTTTTCTCATAAACGATTTCATTGAGTGCTGGTAATTGATTAGTTAGGATTCATAATCTGAATTAGTTCTTCACCATAGGTTGTTCTCAAAGCTAACTCTAGATTGACGAATCTGGAACTTAGATCTTAGGTTAATCGATTAGGCACGACAGTGTAATTGATAATCTGACAGAACTTAGGCTGAGCAAAATAGCTATCCGCAAAGAGATTTGGTTTAGTTGTTTTGTGAACATATCAAACATGAACTTTAAAGCTGGTTTAGATCTTTAGGATTTGCAAAGAGATTTGAGATTTTAGGATTTAGACTTAGATAATTCTCGCAACGACAGTTGGTTAATTATAGCTTATTGATTTGAGTTCAAGAACCGTGCATAACCTGAATCCTGATTAATTGGTTTATCTGCATTCTCTGATTTCCTGAGAAACACCATGGGCCTATATTCTCTCCATTGAATTACAACTCTTTTAAATTACGTTACTGCTTTCCGTTTCAACTGAATTGCTTAGCTTAATTTGAATCTAATTAGTCTGTTGTGTGATTTCTTGAGTCTTTGTGGTTCGACCCCTACTATACTGCAGCTACAGCTTTAGTACTTTTAGGGTATTAATTTTGAGCTTATCAGCTATTTCTTCTCAACGGTATTTCCCCGATCTCTTTGCGACGAGGAACGTTTTCGACTCGGCTCGTTCCCGCACCCCGCTGAAGTTGTAAGAGTCGCATAAGTATGGGGAAGGGCCAGCACAACTCTCCCCTCGCTAGCAGAAGCGGAAGAATCGGAAGGATTAGCTATACCCTTTCCAGTATCATCAACATTCATTGCGGCAGTAGCAGCGCCCGACATCGTCACCTCGGTAGAAACCATGTCATGGGTCGTCGCCTCAATGGTAGGGGCGAATCGACAATCTCGCCCGACATTCTTCACACGAATCGACAATCTCGCCATACTCGTCAAGGTACCTTCGACTGGTAAGGGTTGTGGGTTCGTCGGAATATAGTCGCAAATAGCCCGAACCTTCTTCACTCTCTCAAACGAGAAATCCTTTCTCCAATCAAATTTTTTGGAAGCTAAAATCGTCCACACCTCGGATAGATCGTTTGGACACGGTAGTGGCGCGCTATGAACTACAAAAATAAAAGCACAAAGTTAATTAAAGGTATCAGGCAATACGTCGAGCCACGGATATGCGGAGTAACTACCAAGCGATCCCCATCTAGTCATGACTGCTTGGAGGCAAGCCCGATCTACGGAGGCCTCGGAAATCCGAACAAAGAAGAAGTGGCTCTCCCATACGTCTTTGCTCGGGAAACCTCTGATGATCCTGAAATCATCCTTATTGAAGATATAGACCTTCCCCAAGTTAGGGACTCTTTGGATTTCCAGAAGATTTAGAAGATACTTGATGTTAATTTCGACACCGCACTCTGCACTTGTGATCAAGATCCCTATCAGATGACAAACTCCCCGAGGCGTAATGTGGCTCAGTGCGATCCCGTGTTTCCACATATAACAAGCTTCAGCACGGGGAACCATAAGAAACACAAGGAAAAGAAGCCCTCGTAGACGGTGAAACAGTCTGAAGGAGGCTTATTAGGTCGATCGGATGGACCAGGAATGACAAATTCAACCTCCTCGGGTATTTCGATGCGTCGTCTTAACTCGGCAAGAGACTTCTTGTTGGAAAGAGTAGAACCGGGAAGAGTTTTTTCCTTTTTCTTCGGACGTTTGGACTCCGGCTTGCTCGAAGGACCTGCCCCTTGACCCGACATTGTTCGCTTTAAGCCCTCGGCGAATTCGAGTAGATCAGCTGTTAAACCCACCTCGGGAGAGTGTATTTCCTCGGGTAACCTGCTCACATTGGGGTCGGGAGATGTAGTTAGAGGGAGGACCACCTCGAGAGATTTGTTCACCCCGTCACCATTCACGGAGTCACAGCTGAACCGCACAGGAGAATTTCTTGAACCAACCGAACCATTCGAATTAGTAGGACCAGACATCACGCTTCGGGATTATTGATTGAGTTCGGATCGATGAAGATGAATCGGAAAATATGATGATAGATCGGTAAGTTCAAAGGATCACCACGCTTTGGATCGGATAAACTAAACGGTGCGGCGATGAATCAGGAAACCCTAACCGGAAAAATAAATGAAAGAAGGGAAAAGAAGAGAGAGGAGAGAGCTACCTGTTTTTCGGGAGTGAAAAATACGAAGAATAAAAGGAATGAGGAGGACATCTCGCTATTTATAAACAACTCGGCGCGTTGGTGCACATGACCTCGGGAACGAACGGAAACGCGTGCGATTCCTGAGGTATTTAAGGCAAAATACATGAACACGTGTACAAGCATCAACGAGCACAAGAAACCCTTCATCTCGTCTCGATGGTAAACATTAGTAATCAGCTCAGCGTTACCTCGGTACGATGGTTAATCTCGATACCAATGAAGCTTCACCTCGTCACAATCACTCTTGAATCTAACGAGCTGTGGGGGCAAACTGTTGGAGTCGGTTTTCACCCACTCGAGATTAACACTTCAAGACAACAAGGTATACCGACCTGTAGGAATAAGAAAGACCCAAGCCGAAACAAGATGACCTCGCACGATCTGCCCCAAAGGCCCCATCTCGGCAATTATGTCTTAAGAGGGATAAAGCCGAGCCGAGGCCGAAGCAATATCCTCTCTCGACCAAACTGATGCCGCACCGAGACGGATCGGTTCACCCTGAAGAGAAAGGCCAAACCCATCAGATTACAAATGGGCCGAGAGGAACGCTTGTGGGCCGAGATACCAACCCCTCACCAACTCTTGTGGGCCGAGCTAAAGGCCCAGATCATCGACTACCCTAGCCTAAGTCGGTGGCCGCGTAAGGCGAAAAAGGAAATATTCATTTTTCTCTCCGAGATTCTCGCTGACATAGACTTATATAAATAGCATTCATAATCGCTTGTAATCGACATCTTGAAACCCTAGCATAATCTCATAGAAACATTACTCTTGTAACAAAAACGCTTACGAACAGCAACAAACCCATCTTTGGATATTTTACTGTGTTTTCATCCCAGAAACTTATGTTCCCTTAAAAGTCTTATACAAAAATCGATTGTGCGAGTTTCGACTCACACAATGTGTTTCGAGGAAATTATCAGTGGAAGAAGAGCAAAAGAAAATAAAAGGATTAACGCTATCCACTGGATTGTGATGAAAATACGAGGACGAATTTTTCGTTACCCCGGGAGACCTGATGCAGCATGTCCTCTACTTATTGGGCTTTTACTTTGGTTTTTGGGCTTTCGTTTATGTTATTCTTTTGTTTTAGGGTTTTGCTTATTGTTAGGGTTTTCTAGACATCCTATAAATATGATTATTTCTGCTTCATGTACATTGGTTTTTGATGAATTTATAAAATAGAGATAGAGTTATCTCCTTAACTTTCAGATATTCCTATAAAGAATGAACGATCCCAAAATGACAAGTGTTTCGGTTATCCTTTTGGATCAACGAATCCTTGTTTTATCGTAGCTTTCGCTACATTAGTTGGTATCATAGCCGACTGGTCCTTCTCATGCCGCCGCGGAGGAAACTGCAAACGCCGA
The DNA here is from genome assembly GCA_002933915.1 of Eutrema heterophyllum. NCBI lineage: Eukaryota > Viridiplantae > Streptophyta > Magnoliopsida > Brassicales > Brassicaceae > Eutrema > Eutrema heterophyllum. The sequence goes on along the minus strand of PKMM01044290.1, from coordinate 6,716 downwards.
TGAAACAAGCAAATCATTGCTTTACGAGAAGCATTAGTAGAATTCCAACAGATCTATGTGATGCTATTCAACAAACCGTACAAGCAGCGCTTCGAACGGTGATTCAAGCGCCACGCCAACATGATGATCCGCTCTTCATCAGAGAAGTTAAAGATGGTGACGACGAGAATCATCATGCGACTGGTGATGCTCAACGTCATGAGATGGAAGATCTCTAAAACGAGATCTATAGAGATCCAATCTTCGATGTTTACGATAATACATATCCAATCTTTGATGTTTACGATGATGCAGATCCAATCTTTGATATCCATAATGATCCAAATCCGATTAATGAGGTAGATGATGACAAAGACGGTTTCATCAAAATTGAAGATGCAAACGGTGAAGGTTCTATCAAAGATCAAGAAGTAATATTTTTTGCACTCAAAGACTTTGTAGACGATCCCGTATATGATGTTTATGGTGATGATTCATCTACTGTGGACCACATCGATTTTGTCTTTGGAAAATACGCATTCAAAAGAGTTGAAGTCGGTGTGATATATGGTACAAATTATGAAACACACACTAGATTTCTTAAGAAGGTGCAACGTGGTTCATTCTTGGACTTAACGCCAACAAGACGTGTCCACACCGTCAACAAACTCTATATGAAGGAAGAAGATGAATTCCTGTGTCTAGAGAAGCTTATCACTAGATGTACTTCGATGAAGACAAGTCCATTCATTGTTAAAAAGTGTGCTTCGATGAACACAAGCTTTTCCACGTCACGAAGACGACTTCGAGGAAATTATTAGTGGAAGAAGAGGAAAAGAAAATAAAATGATTAACGCTATCCACCTGATTGTGATGAAAATTCAAGGACGAATTTTTCGTTACCCTGGGAGACCTGAAGCAGCGTATCCTCTACTTATTGGGCTTTACTTTGGTTTTTGGGCTTTCGTTTATGTTATTCTTTTGTCTTAGGGATTTGCTTATTGATGCATGCGGGGTTGTCGCTCAGTTTCATGTAATAAAATTTATAACCCTAGGCGTCTGCAAGTGCACAATGGCGTGGTGTAGTACTTAGGGTGTCGATCCACAGGGAAAACACGCTTTTCTGCGAAACCTTAGATAGAGAATTAGTAAGGAAGTCTAAAACGAAAAGAGGATTTTTAAAAGGGTTTTTGGTGTCACAAATTGTAAAGTGCATAAAAAGGAAAAATCGATTGTAAATGCAATAATGAAAAATCGGTTGTAAAGCAATAATAAAACGATGTTGGGTCGATAGGATATCTCCGGGGAATGTTCGATTCAAAGAACGATAACAAAGCTCTTAGTAAAATCGATTATAGGAGACTACACGAACTGGAACACGGAATTGTGTAGAGCCTACTGTCGTAGCACTACACACCTATAACTTAACAACTTAACTAGTCAGTTTTCGTTGCTAACCACGCTGAAAATTATGCAATAAAGTCAAGTTCATAAACATTCACGGCATTCTATAAGTATGCTTTTATAGCGAAATATGTTCCCTAAAGATTAGTTCTGATATTTAGTTTCAGCACTTTCGTGGCTCTAATCTACCTAGGATCAGTCTCTAGTTCATGACGCTAGATCCTTGCAGTAATAACAAATCTACAAGAAAGAGTTCTAGAATACAACTAAGTTTATCTCGTGAAATCCTTATCGAACATATCGATTCCATTCAATGATCCCTTTAAACCCAACGACTAATCTACTCGGACATAATCAGGCAAGACAAAATCGAGTTTTTGAATTGCATAATCAATAGAATAAGAAATAAACAAAATGGTTCAAGAGAAATCTCTATCTCCCTAAACAAAGAACAAAGAACAAAAGTAAAGAGTTTGGTGGCTAGAACTAAGAAAAACAAGGCACAATGAATGCACCCGAATTAGGGTTCTTAAAAACATGTATTTATAGGTCTTCTGCTCTTCTTTTAGTCGTCCTTAGGGTTTCTCCGAAGATGGGCTTGACCAGAAATGAGACGGGGTTGTAAATGGGCTTTCGGGACGTTTTAGGTGCTGGCCGCGGGTGCGAAGCTTCTGGCCTCAGCGAAATGCTTCTTGGCCAAGGGTCGAGCTGCTCCAGGAGTGGCCGGTTGTCTTCTAGCCGCGGCTGGGAGCTTACGAGAATGCACTGACAGAACTTCTTGATCTTCATGTAACTTTTGATTGAACCGTTGGATCGTCATCAAATCAATTGGAATGGAAAGTGGTAGCGTCGGATTTGTCTCCGAAACTCTAGGTTTTAAATTTATAAACATAAATGTTCTGCAAGTGCACAGACGTGCGTTGTAGTACTTTAGGTATTGATCCACAGGGAGAGAGAGCTGTTATGCGAGACCTTAGACAGAGAATAGCAAGGAAGTCTAAGACGAGAATAAGTTTTTATAAGGGTTTTTGTCACGAAAATGTAAAGAACGAAAAACGGAAAATTGCATGTAAAATAACCTAAGAAAATCGATTGCATAAACTAAGGGGAAAAATGATTTGTAAACAATAATAAAACGGTGTTTGGTCGACAGTGATATCTAAGGGTATGCTCGATTCAATCACAGTCTCTAAGCTCTTAGTAACTGTTTCTAGATTTCAACTTCATGAACTGAACATAATAAATGGCGTAGCCTATTTCGTACATCCTACGCACCAACAACCTATACACTCGACCAATAGCTTTCATCTTTGGCCGCGCAGAAGATCGTGCTGTTCGCATTGGTTCTTCTTAGTTCACGGCACTCCGTAAGTATACTTTCGAAATCTTACGACGCACACGCTCTTATATATAAACGATTCGGGTGTTTTTAGATCCAGCACTTTTGGTGGTACTTAACACCTATGAATCACCTCTAGTTCATGACGCTAGATTTAGCATTAACAACGATCCTTATCGAACATAGAATTCCCCTTTGATAATCCTTTTAAACCCAACAATAAAACTACTCGGACATACTAGAATTGAAACAAATAATTAAATAAAAACATGAGATTGATGGAAGAGGGTTCTCGATTTTAAGAACTAAGTCCGGAGAAAACCTCTTTACCAATCTCTAAAAGTATCAAACGAAAAGTAAAGTGCAAAAGGAAGAACGAAAATTAAACTAAAACTAGAACAAGAAGTAAAGCATAAAGTTGATGAAATTAAAGAGCAGGAGATTGGTGAAGGAGCCTCTCGAATTTAAGAACGATGTCCGGAGAGAACTTCTCCACCAATCCCAAAAGTAAAGAAAAAAGAAAAGACTTGCAAAAGTAAACTAAAGGAGGCACAAAATGAGTCTCTCTCTAGGGCTACGAAATTGTAGTTGTAAAACAAGTATTTATAGGTCTTCAACTCTTGCTTTTGTCGGTCTTTAGGGTTTTAAGTGACGAGAATTAAACGGGCCTTGCAAATTGGGCTTACGGGACGAAACTGCTTCCACTGCGAGTCTAACTGGTCTGGCCGTGGCAAACCTTCATTTGGCCGCGGGTGGAGGCTTCCTAGCTGCGGCAGATTGGCTCTTGGCCGCGGCTGGAGAGCTTATGGGAGTGGCCTGATGGGACGTCTTGATCTTCATGTATCTTTTGGTTGAACCGTTGGATTCCTCAAATCTGTTGGAATGGAAAGGTAGCTGGTCCTTCTTGAATATCTCCAAAATTGGGCTGGATCAGATGGTGAGAAGAACCTCTTTGGCAATTGAACTTCTGACGGTTTGACTTTCAGCCGAAAATCTGGTTTTTCTCCAATTCGCAATGCTTTCGCCTAAGTAACCTGAAAAGAGTCTTGAAACTACAAATATGCGAAAACCGTAATAAAAACATAGAAAAGCGAATGAAACACTTATTAAAGTGTTCTTAAATAAATAGTAAAACGGGTAAAAATACGGTGTTATCACACCTCCAGACTTAAACCTTGTTTGTCCTCAAAAAAGACAAAGCTTAAGCTTGGAAACGATTAAACAAAAATCATAGGGAACTAGAAATCTCGGAGACCGTCAATTTAAACCATAACCATCGAACTACATCAAATGCAACCTGGCCTATAAAATTCTCACCAGAAGTTCCCATAACACTAGTCCACGGTATCCGTCATACGAAATATAAACTTTCAAAATCCAAAAATCAGGTCAACTAGCTCTCTAAATTCATTAAGTGCAAATGTGAATTTCTCATCAAAAGGATTAAACCAAGACAATCGAGGCTAGGTATTAAAGGCATTTAGAGGTGATGTTAAAAGTGTTTCGGGTTACCGTAATTTCACCGGAGGGTGCGAGATATTATGCAAAACAACAAGAGAGGAAGGACCTATATATTGATAACCACAGCTTCCAGTCACTTCTTCTTGCGTAAAAATGTTGCACTTCCTCCTTCTTCCAAAAACAAAAGTCTTCTGTCCAAAAACAAAAGTTTTCTATGGGCTTGGAATGATAGACTTCTCATAAACGAATCATGGATGCCTCATAAGAATTTTGACCAACCTAGACTCTTTTTAGGCTCATGTTTCCCTTTCCTTTCGGTTATTTTCGATNATTTTTTTTTTGAAAGGGGGAAACGCCTTTGATGAGGTAGAGTCTTAGGGGCACGTACCATGTTTTGAGTTTTCCAAGGCAGAACCAAGCTCTTATCTTTGTTGAATTCACCTCCACCAATCGCGTATTGTCTTCGTCTTTAGTGAATGAATATTGTGTCGTTCCTCTCTCTCCGGCGTTTTTGCACATATCTGCACATAAGACACAGAGAGAGTTGCATGAGGTTTGAACAATGGTTAAGTTTCGGGTGGGGTACCAAGTAAAGATGAGCTGGCCATTCATGTACGACAAAGAGTGGTAAAAGGTAAAAGAACGTCATGAATATATGATTCGTTATCTTTGCCTAAACCTTTGATGAGAAAATCAAGTCAAGATTAAAGTCCAAGTATAATAGAGCTAGTGTATTCCATCCCAAAGAATCTCTACGATCTAAATTCCTCTGGGTATTTCGCATTAACAGAAACTCTAGCTACTGCCTAGTCTAGAACCAAATTACGAAATATCGTAGAAGCACACGGGTCGGTTATCGTCATGGATTTCTTTCATCATTCCCTCAAAACGTATTCCTACTTTATTAAAAAACTTGAAAAAATTTAAAGAAAAGCGCGAAAAATGCAAAATGCAAAGACTCATGAAAGAAAATGTGATTAGTAAGGGATGGAATCCTCCCCCGGACTTAAATCACACTGTCCCCAGTGTGAAATAAATCGAGTAAGGACGAATAAATAGATGGATGTAATTGATATTAGAATTTTGTTTATCTAGATCAATTACTCTAGATGCTATGTAGCATAAGAGGTATCAATCCAAGTGGGTTAAGTTTCAATCACTAAAAATCCATAAAATTCCTTAATTCAAGCACACAACGATGTTTTAGAGTTTTAATCTAGTAGCCTAATTCAAATTGAAAGCAAACAAAGCAAGTAACTAAACAATAGACAATTAATTAAAACGAGATTAACAATATGAGAAAGGCAAGCTATTCGGTGAGGTTATGGACTTTGGGGACTTCTATGATCAACCTATAATGTCAATGCACACAATCAAGCAATCTCCCTTAGCCTAGAACACTAAAACAAGACTAATCCACTCTCATGGTCTTAATCACTTTGCTAATCAACTTATTAAGACCAAATTCTCATTTGTGAAAAGTTAGTTCTCAAGCATTAATCACAAGTTCTAAAAGCCATAATACTTTTTAAACATCTACTCTCATAGGTTAAGCAAGTAAAATCTCTTATCTAGTTCTTTGGGGAATTTCATCGAACACCTTGTGGGTGTGAAATTCCCTATATTCTAGATAAGCTTTCTCAAGACAAATCTAGCATTATGATCACTAAATAAGAAAGAAAAGAAGTAATCTAAGCCCTAGACATCATTGATCAAACAAGAAATCCCCTAATCTACCTCACCCATTAGCTTTAGAATGATCTACTCACTAATCATGATGAAACCCTCAAATCCCATAAGAAAAATGATGGATTTCATGATTACATGATTAGAAAGATGAAAGATTAGAAGAGATTAGAGAAATTGAAAGACTAAATTGATAGATTGCATAAACAAATAGAGATATCTCTTACAAAGTACTTAGAAACCTAAAAGGAAGTTTTTTTTTATAAGTGAAAACAAGATAGATAGAGAATTAGGTTTAGAAATATTTAAAGCATAGATGGGCGACAGGGTCAACCCGGAACAAACCGGGTTTTGAACCGGTCAGGTCTGGGTCGGTAGGTCTACACCGGACGGTAGCCGGCCAGGGTTGATGGCTTCTGATCGAGAGCTTCCACACTGGGCCGGTACAGTCGGCCGGCTTTTATCATGTCCATGCGTTGGTAGAACACCGGGCGAGGCACACCGGTCGAGATAGGGTCGTTGCGGTATGTCCTGGGCACCGGTAGGTCTTCAAGGGGTGTAGGTGGTCGGCATTCATCATGTCCGAGCTTTGGTCAAGGACCGGGCAAGGCACACTGATATCCTTGCATTTTACCCCTTTCATGCATCCATTTAGCTTAGGTTTCATCCCATATGCATGTAGTTTCATAGCTTTTCTCGTTTGTTTTGTTTCCTTTAGGATTTAGGGTCTTCATACTAGGTCCTAGGGTGTGTTTGCATGTTTTGGAATGTGTTTTAGGGACTTTGGAAGCTCATGGAAACAATTGGAGTCATGGACCAAAAACGAGGCATAGGGGTCGCACCAAGT
>PKMM01044258.1:130468-147118 GCA_002933915.1 Eutrema heterophyllum | reverse complement strand
AAAAATGATAAGAATATCAGATTATTGAGATTTTATTTTCTCTTGTGGTTGTTGTTGTGGTTGTGGTTGTGGTTGGTGGAATATCAATAAATATTTGTTTTGGTTAAACAATTCAAAGAAAGATAACCATCAATGACTTGCAATAATTGAAAAAGAAAAAGAAAAAACTACCGACTTGCAATGGTACTTCTTTTATTGATCATGGATATTTATCATAGATTAGCATGAATTCGGTTTGAAATTTTTTGTTACAAATAAATATTACCTTACCACATTGCAAAGTTATTTAAAGATTATATATAGATTAAAAAAAAGATTATAGATTTTCTCGAAGGTTCTAACATGTCAGTTTGTTATTATCACCAAAAAAATAAAGAAAATTGAAGGGTTTTACTTACTTGAGAAAGCCATGATTTCTTCTCTTTTTGCTAATTTACATTAAAAGATGCAATCATTTAAGAGAATTAATACTTATAGTGATCTAGTTACAAAAAAAAAAAATACTTGTAGTGATCTAGAAAGCGAAATATGTCGAAGGGTCTTCACCGAATTCTTGTTCATAATTCAACACATGTTTGTTGATTTAAAATCGTGCAATTTTAGAGAAAAAAAGTAATCTAGAAAATTAAGATAATTTAAGGTTTTCGTGATACCAACTCTTAATTACAGATTAATAGTCTTTTAGTCTTCACTACATAAAGCTATGAGACTCCATTTTTTTAGTATATAATATAAAACTAAAGTATTACGTAGTTTACAGATGAAAAGAAGAATAATCTTTTGCCGAACTGTTTTTCATAATTAAAAGTATTTTTATGAATTTAAATGAAATAAAAGCATTTTTAGGTTAAACTTTCCAATCCTTTATTTTCTGACATTCTATGAAAGCAAAATGTCAAGGAAATGATTTAGCGTTGAAAAAAGAGAAAAAAATAAGCAAAAGTGAGTTAGGAACAATTGTGGCTTGTCGGTCCCACTCACGATACTATCTGCCCCGCTTACAATTGCAAAGTCCTCTCAAGTCTCATCTTTTTCCTTTTAAGTATCTCTATATCTAATTTAAAAGTGGTCTTCAATTAAAATTTGATTATTGTAGTTTAAATATCGGAGATTAGAAATCCGATCCAAAAAATAGAATATCCGAAGTTTTCAGATTCAGATCCGAGTAATTAATTTTTTTAAAAACAGATGGCACATATGTACCTATCTAGGCAAATTAGAAACGTTCTCCTACGAACCCTTTTTATAATTAAAATATCATGTCCTTGATTTTTATAGTAATATTAGATCCAAATATATTAACATAATGTTTGTAAAGGCTTAAAAAATAGAAAAAAATTATAAATTAAAATTAAAAACTAAGATAGAAAAAATAGGGTAACTAACCCATTCATTTTCTTCTCATATCATATTCATGACCACATCGCCATTAAAGTATTAAATTTACACTAATTTTTACTATAGTATTTTTATTTATTTGGAATGTCGATGATTATTATTTTAGCAACTTTTGTTATGTATAAGTTGATGTTTTTTTTTATACACCACCTCTAGCCTCCGTAACTCTAAGCACGATTCTAATAGACAGTTTTATTTGCATCATACTCAATTACTCATCGTACTCATGAAGAACAATTATATTTTGTTAAAAATGGCATACTTGTTATTGTTACCGAACTCAATAGCTTTATAACATATGCGTTATATATTTTGTTAAAGAAATCGATATTGTTCAGGTTCAGCATAATGCATCATTTTTTTAATATTAAAGGGGTATTATAGATGAAATATAAAAATATAAACAAAGGTTACTTGAGTACTAATTTGTTTTTTTAGAACGGATCGTAATAAAGCCAATCGTCTACCTTCTTTTTTTTTGTTTGTTCAACTACCTTCTTTTAATATATTTTCATATAAATAAACCTCTTAACCTCCTACTACCCATCACACCATCCTCTCAAAACTGAGAACCCCAAAGCAGAAAAAAAAAAAGCAGAGCAATCTAAATATATCTTAGAGATTTCAAGAAAATGGGATCAACGGCGGAGACACAGATAACTCCGGTACAAATCACCGACGACGAAGCTGCCCTCTTTGCCATGCAGCTAGCGAGCGCCTCCGTTCTTCCGATGGCTTTGAAATCGGCTTTAGAGCTCGATCTTCTCGAAATCATGGCCAAGAACTCCAAACCGATGTCTCCCTCTGAGATCGCTTCTCATCTTCCGACCAAAAACCCCGAAGCTCCGGTCATGCTCGACCGTATCCTCCGTCTTCTTACGGCTTACTCCGTCCTCACATGCTCCAACCGTACACTTCCCGGCGGAGACGGTATCGAGAGGCTTTACGGGCTTGGTCCGGTTTGCAAGTACTTGACCAAGAACGAAGATGGTGTTTCGATTGCTGCCCTTTGTCTTATGAACCAAGACAAGGTTCTCATGGAAAGCTGGTAAGTTTTTTCGATATTACCTAGAAAATGATCAAAAGAGTTCTGACTAGTAGTAGATCTTGTGCTAAATTATGTTATAAAATTTTATCTTTTGTGATAATGTTATTTCATAAGATATGCTTCTTGGTTGATGTGATTAAAATGCAATTGTGCAAAGGTAAAGGTGAGAGATATAGCCACAGTGTCAAAAGACAATCAGACAAAATGATGCCGTTTTGACACGTATTCTATACCTACTGTCCACTAAGAAACTATAGTATATACGATTTTTTTAGTAGTTAAACGTGCTAATAGTTGGAAGTTTTGTTTGTTACTAAGCTAAAACAATACAAATGACAACGAGAAATTTTCATTTAAAAAAAAAAAAAAGAGTTGGTCCCAATTTAAAGCTTGAAGGAAAATTATTTATTTGCGGAGAACACTCTGTTTATATATCTTTTTGTTCATGGCTTTAAATAGAGAAGATTTAATCGTTCTTCCCTTTATTGAGTAACAAAATTAGGAAATAGAATAGGATCAGAATAGGAAGAGAATCGGTCATCGGATTATTGAGCAACAAGTAAAGAAAATAGAAACTTATTTAGTCTCTGGATTTGGTTTTGGGTTTCTTCAATCGAACCGGCTGGATCTATTTGCGTACCAATTATAATAAAGTTGACGTGGATCTAGTCTGATCATAAAATAGAGTTTCAAATGTTCAATCTTGAGATCAATTCAAAACAGACTATCCTTCCTAATTAGTGTTAACCAAAAGTAGAGGGTTTGAATTTTAAAAAACCAAATAAAAATTGAAGGGTTAGGTTAAGCTTAAGGGGTGTGTGTGTGTGTTTTTCTTAAACTCATGCCAACGAGACTTGTTTCAGGTACCATTTGAAAGATGCAATTCTTGATGGTGGGATTCCATTCAACAAGGCTTATGGAATGAGCGCGTTCGAGTACCACGGAAAGGACCTTAGATTCAACACGGTCTTCAACAATGGAATGTCTAACCATTCAACCATCACCATGAAGAAGATTCTCGAGACCTATAAGGGTTTTGAGGGGTTGACTTCTTTGGTTGATGTTGGTGGTGGCATTGGTGCTACTCTCAAAATGATTCTCTCTAAGTACCCTAACCTTAAGGGCATCAACTTTGATCTCCCACATGTCATCGAAGAAGCTACTTCTCATCCTGGTATATATTACATTTTCCCCAGCATTTTGCAAAATCTGATTTTCTTTCACATATGATTTAGAGATTGGGTTATGGTTGAATAATGTAGGTATTGAGCATGTTGGAGGAGATATGTTTGTTAGTGTCCCCAAAGGTGATGCTATTTTCATGAAGGTTAGCTATAACCAAAGCTCCTATACCGCGAAAAGTCATGACATTATAGAGTAGAATTCATCAAGGAAATGAATCTCAAAACGTTTTCGTTCGGTTTTTTCTCATTTTTGTAACAGTGGATATGCCACGATTGGAGCGATGAACACTGCGTGAAATTCTTGAAAAACTGCTACGAGGCGCTTCCAGAGGATGGAAAAGTGATATTAGCTGAGTCTATACTTCCAGAGACACCAGACTCAAGCCTCTCGACCAAACAAGTAGTCCATGTAGACTGCATTATGTTGGCTCACAATCCCGGAGGCAAAGAACGAGCTGAGAAAGAGTTTGAGGCATTAGCCAAAGGATCAGGCTTCAAAGGCATCAAAGTTGTCTGCAACGCCTTTGGTGTTTACGTTATTGAGTTGCTCAAGAAGATCTAAAACACACAAAAAAGTCCATTTAATGCTGATTTTATATTTAAACATTGCTCTCATGTCTGCGTCTACTTCACCCACCTTTGTTTTAAACTATGATGTTTAATAATGGTTTTGTTAAGAAATTGATTTAGAGTTTGCATCGATCTGCTTATTAATATTGTGCTTTTTTTTTAAAAATAAAATAATGAGATATTTATTGAGAGAACTATTATTACATCAAGTCAAAACCGTCAATCACAATCACAGTCAATATTCCACGTGGACTCTGTTCGTTCACCGACCAAAACCAGTTTCACTGAATCTTCATCAAACTTCTCTTACTCTTTCTAGACTTTTCTAGCTTCTCTTCTCGTTTGCCGATTATATGTATTTATACCAATCCTTCTTCTTCATCTCGTCAAGAAACAAAATTTCAAATTTCACAAAAGCTAGAAGAAATTCGATCAAGACAGCAGTAGAATTCGAAGATAGATGTCGATTTTTAGCCCCTTTGATGCTCTTTACGCTGAATCCAACGGCTTCAAGATGAAATTCGCAGGCGGCCAGAAACAGAGCTCCGGCGAAAACCAGTCTCCGGGGACGGAACAGCAGAAGAACTCCGGTAAAACTCCGATCTCATCAGACGATGAAAAGAATAATAATAAGAAGAAGATCCAACCGATGAGGATAGCTCCAGAGCTCGACGGTGTTCGTTGTTTCGAAACAATTCTTCCTTTTTGATAATCGTAAACCAAAAAAGATTGATACTTTTTCAGATTTTTATTGATTACTTGTAAAAAAATAGCTCCTTTTGTATAATGATTAAATAAACAGCTTATTCCAATTCTCTACAAACTAATCTAGAATTACCTGCGTTCTTGGATTGTTCTCAATCTACTAAAAACGAATCTATGGAGAAGTAGTTTGACTTTGAGTTGTTGCTGTTGTTGTTCCTTGGGGCTGACGTTTTCTTCCACCATTAACAAACTTCTTCCCAAGCCCTAAAAGAAACGCCGGAGGAGCAAAAGCCCCTCCGCTCAAAGTGCAAACAACCGCTACAGCTCCACCAAGAATCAACAGTTTCTTTAAATTCGCAGCACGATTTCCTCGGTCCAATGTAACTGCAGTTTCAGTGACAGGCGATGCACCGTTGCTGAGCGAAATGAGATGTTCTGATGTGATCTTGGTGTTGATCTGAGCCATGAAAGCTGGCCGAGAAAGCTTGGATCCTCCTCCTGAGAGTCTTTGCTCTTGGTAAGCGCGTAAACCGGGTTCCATCTTCTTCACCGCTCCCCACATTCCTCGTTTCACTCCGAGCTTTGCGATTTCTCTTGGTATCCCCATGTCTTCGTGGTGAAATAGAAGCACTTCGCAGGCACTTGTTACTCCATCTTCTCTTCTTGATTCAACTGCATAAAAGGGAAAATATTGCACTTTGTTAAGCTAATTCGGTTCTTGAATAATCACAAAAGGGTTGATGTGGATTTTTACCTGGTCGAATGCACCAGCTAGAGTAGAACAAATCCACTCGTTTTTGTTTGTTGTTGCGCGGCATAGAAGGAACTGATACTCCCTGAAGCAAGAATGAGAGACGCTCTTAGATTCTTTGCAAATGCAAACGAAGATCACAAAAAGATTGAATCTTTTCCTCTTCTAGAGACTTTGATTTATGAAACCAACATCACAAGTTCACAACTACATCATTCCACAATCCTTATCACATTCTGCTTCTTCTCTCTTAAACCAATTTAGAGATTAACTTATGCTAAGTTTGGCAATTCAATCACAATCCTATGCAGAAAAACTAGCCGACATAGATTCACTTTAACTCTTATTCACATCAATGTAACAGATTCAATTTTGTTACTTAGTACATACCTTTGTAACACAGTAGTAAGAATTGCCACAGTTCCATATCCTGCGACCGATCACATACTCTCTATCACTACAGAAGAACGGGAACTGCGACACATAAAAGGATGAAGTCAACAAACAAAATCATAGGAAAAAACAATTAATCATCACAAAAAAGAGCAAAACAGCCAGAGATTAACCTTGCGTATCCATCTAACAATCATGGTTCCAGTACTTGGACACTCTTCAACAGTTGTGGAATTAGAAAGCATTGTATCCCAAGTTGGTCTAAACTCATCATCCCAGAAAAAATCTCTTAAAACCTCAGGAGTTGCGTCTTCAAACACAGTTCTGCTTCTATACTCAGTAGGACCATTCTAAGAAAAAACACAAACCACAATATAATGAGGATTCCATCCATCAAGACCAAGAGAAATCTCTCTCTCTCTCTCAAAACCAAAGAACAAGTATTACCTTAGGTTCTCTTAACCAAGCTTGATATCTCATTCCAGGAGTGAAACGATCCATAATCTGAATCCAAGCATGACCACCATCTTTCCTCTCAACCAATTGCACAAGATGTCTCAAGTCTAACTCCGTTACAGTACTAGGCAACCTCTCCTCTGTTTTCTTCCCTCTTCAAAACCAAAACAAAATTAGCAAACCAAAAATAACCTTTTTTTCAAAAGTAAATCATCCTCAAATTTAAGCTTACCCAGCAATTACATCAACGTGTTCAGAAGAATCACACGATGATGATGAAGAAACAGGAGAAATCGTTTTCCGTTGTCTTAAAGCCATAGTCCATGTATCACAAACAAGAGCCTTTAAGCAAGGAGCTGAACCAAAACCCTTTAACGGAGAAGTAACAGAACGAGGAGAAGGAGATGATGGTAAAGATGACAAATCAAAGGAACTAGGAGCAGAACATTGTAATTTGACTTTGCGGTTATTAAAAGAAGAAGAAGAAGCCCATCTCGGTTTCCATGCCCATCCTATGATCAATCCAACAACGAAAGCTAACCATCCCACGATTAGCCCTAAGATTATGCTCACGAGCAAATCCATAGTTTAAAAAGAAGAAGATAAACACTCGAATCGAAGAACAAGTAAAAAAGGGTATGGCTTAAAAATCGAATCTTGTTGGATAAATACAAAAATCACGAGTGAGAGGCGGTGAGAGGAAGACGACAGAGAAAACTTATGAAAGGGATACGAGTGGTGAGAAGAAGCCGAAAAAACTTATGGTTAAAGGGTTATTGTTGGTTTTTTTCTTTTCTTTCTCAAGCTAAACAGCCATTGATGGAGCTTGAAAGGTCATATGTTTTTAGAGGAGGATCAAATCAAATCGTGGACGGAGTGTGTGAAACGACGACCACCGTCCATTACGGGGCCATTTTCTAATTCCTAAAAATACTTCCTTTAGGGTTTATTTTTTTTCCTTTACTCAATTAAATTGTGGGGTTTATTACTTATTAGGCCTTTTACATTGATACCGTAACGTTATTTTAGCAAATAATGTAATGTCCCACGTTTTGTAAGTGTGTGAAACCAAAATCTATAGTATAATGTTTTTGACTTTTTCTTTATTTTTGGGAAGACTTGACTATGGAAATTTGTTCACTTGGCTTTAACTCGTCTATTTCGTGTACCAAGTTTGATCAAAGAAATTTCGAATCCCTTAAATCAATGTATGTTGGTAGAAGAAAATAAAAATTTACTGGATCTTTCATCTTTTTTTGGTCGAAAACTGGATCTTTCATCTTTAACTATTTATTTCTCATGTTTCTTTAGAAATATTTTTCTAAAGGTTTAGTTATCATTATCACTGTTGGTATTTCCTCCAAATATTCAGTTTTAATTCTCAATTAAGATTGCATGTAGTTGATTATACTTGTGCTGGTTTGATTTTATGCAGAAAAGAACACCAAGATATACGAGTTTCCAAGATCAACGTGATCTCGGTACGTCTTGGTGAGCTTTCACCAGCTCACAAGGGTAATATTATGGATGCAAAGTACAAGAGAGAACCCTCACCAAGCTCACGTCACTCACCTTACAGAGATTTAACCCAAAGAAGAAACAAAGATTAAGTTTTTTTTTTCTGTCACCTTCTCTCAATCTTCTTTTACTCTGTTGAATGTTTGTGAACCTCTACCTCTCTTATCTCTCTGTCAGTGACAACATATATCTTGCATCCAATACCCTTTTCAGCCAGCTCCTGCTTTACTCTTCTCATTGATTGATACTTATCAATGACACAACTTCTTTTTCCACAAAGCTAAGAAAAACATGTCTCATTGGCGTTTCTTCTTTGCAGGGTTTCTGCTTCAAACCAGACTTCTTTTGGGCCAGCTACAACCACTCAGCCCAATACAGAAGAAGAAGAGCCCACATGTCTGAGCCCAATCATAATCACGACAATCTATACCTTGATTGATCTCAGACAGAATTCCCGAGAGATTCACCTCCCTCGTCACCTCTCCGACTTTACCACCAGAAACCTAGCTCGGTTCTGAGCTAGCATCAGTGCCTAAGCACTTTCAGGTAATCTAACCCCTCTTCGAATTTCTTTACCGGTACTGACTTTGTCAATAAGTCAGCCGGATTTACCTTTGTGTTGATCTTCGAAATTTGCAGGGATCCTTCTGCCACTACATCACGGATGAAGTGATATCGAACATCGATATGTTTCGTCCTCTCGTGATGAATGCTATTTTTGGCTAAGCAAATAGCGCTCTGGGAATCACAAAGATTTCAACATGCTCCTGTGGAAAACCAAATTCACCGGCAATTCCCTTCAACCACAGAGCTTCTTTGGCTGCTTCAACCAGAGCCATATACTTAGATTCTGTCGTTGATAGGGCCACGATATGTTGCAGTCCAGAATGCCAACTGATAGTATTCCCACCAGCTTGGAAGGCATAAACGGTAATTGATCTCCTTCTGTCTAAATCTGCAGCATAGTCACTATCACAATAACCCCTGACTACGAACTTATCTGCCTTGGTGAATGTTAGCTTGAAATCTGTTGTATTCCGTATGTACCTCAACACCCATTTAACTGCCATCTAATGTTCTTTGCAAGGTGAACTCATGAATCTGCTCACAAGTCCCACAACATGAGCAATATCATGTCTTGTACCAGCCATGGAGTACATGAGACTCCCCACAACACTAGAATAAGGTATGTTCTTCATCTCAACTTCAGTAGAAGCTCTATCTTCTGCTTTAGTACTAGACAATTTGAAATGAGTACCCATAAGGGTCTGAACTGGTCTAGACTCCTACCATAACTCTTAAGAACCTTTTCAAGATAACCTTGCTGAGATAATTGAAGAATACCTTTTTCTGTCTCTGAAAATATCAATACCAAGTATTCTCCTAGCTGCTCCGAGATCTTTCATCTCAAATTCTTTGCTTAAAATGTCTTTCAGTCTTGTGATCTCCTTTATGTCTTTAGCAGCTACTAACATGTCATCAACGTATAGTAGCAGATAAACATAATCATTATCACCAAAACGCTTGAAATATACACAAGAGTCAAATTTGCTTCTTGTATATTTATGTCTTTTCATAAATTGATCAAACCTCAAATTCCACTGTCGTGGTGCTTGCTTCAGCCCATACAACGACCTCTGTAGCAAACAAACCTGATTGCCCTTCTCAAACCCTTGTGGTTGTTCCATCATAATCTTCTCATCTAGATTTCCATGTAGAAAAGCAGTTTTTACATCCAACTGTTCTAACTCTAAATCTTGAACAACCACCATTGATAACACCAGTCTAATAGTAATATGCTTCACTACTGGTGAAAAAACTTCATGATAATCAATCCCCTTGATTTGAGAAAATCCCTTAGCAACTAACCTAGCCTTGTATCTAGGTTCCTCCACTCATGTTATTCTGGGTTTGAGCTTAAAAATACATTTGCACCCAATGGTTCTTTCTTGCTCAGGTCTTTGCATCAGTTTCCATGTATTATTCTTCATAAGAGAATCCATCTCCTCAATAGTGGCAGCAATCCACTTCAGTTTGTCTTTACAACTTATGGCTTCTTCATACGTCTGAGGTTCTTCTGCATTTATGAGTTGGAACACATTCAAAGCGTATACAGCTACATCCTGATCATCAAACCTACTATGTGGTTTAATGTTCATCCTTCTTTCCCTATCTCTTGCAAGCTGATATTCTTCAAGTCCTTTTTCATCTGATTTTTCTTCTGAATCTTCCACTATCTCATAATCCCCTGAAGAAACTCCACCTTCATCTGAAGATTCATTCAGCTTCTGATTCAGAAGGTTCACCTTCATCAATCTTATTTGGCAAGATGAAAGAGACCTTCTGTATTTGCCTCTTTATCTTCTCCTTTTGCTCTCCTGACACTTTTACTATATCTTTATGTCTTCAGAAAAAATAACATCTCTACTCATGATGCACTTTCTTTCATCAATACTCCAAATCCTGTAACCTAGTTGCACTCTTGGTGCGTTCTAAAGAAACCGGGGTTGTGTTTAACACCGAGGACTTCCACCAGCTTTTTAATGTCAAGGCGAACTCGAACCTTCACGGGACCTACTATTTTCCGGCGAAGGTTAATCGGTCTGTTTTCAGGTTTAGTGCGAGGGAGGATAAGTGGCGGGAGCAGTGGTTATTCTTTAGAATATCCGACAGGTCTGTTGAGGGTGAATCGATCCTTCGGCGCTCCTGGGCTTAGATTTATGGTCAGCGTGAACCCTAGAAAGCCGGCTCGTATCCCCTTTTAGGAGTTCCTTAATTGCCTTTTTTTTTTTATTCTGATTTTGCTTTTCCCTTAAAGTCTATTGATTCCTCGAGGACCGTGACGGCTGATGTTCAACAGCTCATCAATATTATTAGAGAAGAGAACTCCGACTGGAAGCTGTTCACCGTTGATAGGATTTTGCAGGCTCGCGATCGTCCAGCTCCCAGGTTGTCTGTTGTGACTAACCGTGTATTTTACCATCTTGAATCTCATATTTTCCTTTGTTTTCTATGTGTTTCATGTTGTTTTCATTGTATTTACAATGCATTTAGGTCCAAATTGAGTCTCATTGGATGAAGAACTTTTCATTGGATGAAGAACTTTCCACCGATGGATTGAGCTCATATTTTAACACAAGCTAGATAAATGGATTAGCTTTCATTTGGAAGTTGTTTGAGGCCATTCCAACGGTGCGATCAAGAGTTATGCCAAGTTTCGTGACGACGGTCCAGTCTAGCGAGCAAAAGAAGCAAGAGGAGGAAGGAGACCATATCGATCGATCCACAAAGTTGGATCAATCGATCCCAAACATCGAACATTTCCCAGACCGACCTACAATGCCAGATCGATCGATCTCATTATGTTTTGGGATCGATCGACTCAGAAGAACGGTTTTCATTTGGATTTAGCTTCAGCGGTCTTCATGAAAGTTGTAGATATTTGAGTTCGCTTTCCAATGGAAGTGGTTTCAAGTCATTCCGATCTGTGGGTCAAGAGTTATGCCCGATTTAGTGAAGACGTGTCGATCTGGTGACTTTCCACTTGACTTTGAGCCCCTCTACTTTTGTAATATATTGAACACTTTGTAGTTGTTTTTCAACAACTTACCACTGAAGAAAATATCATAATTTCTGCTTCTTTTGGCTGTTTTAGAGAACTTATCTCTTCTCTCCTCTTGTGTTCATGAAGGATTCAAGATCTACACCACTTTAGTGAAGATTTTCTTAATTTCTTTCCATCAATCTTCTTATTTTTGCTATGTCTTGCTTTTGTTCGGTTTTGTTTTGTAATTTAGTTATGTGTGAGTAGTTTCATTATGGATTGTGGGAATGGTTGATTTAGAGGGATAGATGATGATCTATTGATGTTTAGGACAAGATTATATAAATTCTCATGTTTAGAAGTGGTCTTAAAGCTAGGGTTGAACTAGCTACTCAATTTCTAGAACATGGACAAATTACACTTGAGAGAGGTTTGGTAATTGTCTAGAAGATTTCTAATCATGTTTTTGATGCTTAGCAAGATGAGAATCATGACTAAGGATCATTAATTGGCTAAAAAGGATTTGTGTTTTATGCTTGTTGATACTTTTGTAGCAATTGAGAGATTAGCTAATTTGAATTATCAATGAAGGGTTTAGCATCATGAGAGTGAGTTAAACTATTTGTATGTGTTCCTTGCCATAGAATTCAGCTCATTGAGTGATTAGAAACATCATTAGTGAATCATCGAACACTCTTAATCGAATGCCATTTCCTACGATCCATATCTTTCTTTTCTTGATTGAAACCGATTTTAGTGTCTTGTTTTCTTTGAATCTGTATTTCTTGAACTAGCTTGTAATCATTTTAATTGTCATGTATGTTTTTATTCTCTGTCTTTTATTTTCTAGTTTTATCGTAATTAGTTTTTAGAATAAAAACCAAAAAAAAAACCGTTTAGCTTAGCTTAAGTAGTTTCTTGTATTCTTACTGTGCTGTTCTTTCTCTCTGTGGATTCGATCCCTAAGTACTCAACGACAAACCGTTATGATTGCGGTAGTCTACACATTAGGGTAATTGATGTGTTGAAAAACGACTTAATCAATTTGGCGCCGTTGCCGGGGAGATAGCAATAGCCATTAGGATTTGGAATCTATCTAAGTCTAAGTATTTTTCCTTATTTTGTTACTAAACTACTCTGTTTTGTTTGCTCTGTTTTTGAAGGTGTATGCACACAAGAAGTCAAGGGCAAGAGAACTTGCAACCACTTGTGCTAGATATTCGAAGGCACGAAAGAGATAATCAAAGAGCAACCAGAGAACGTGCTGAGCACGTGAGGCGTTTAGGCATGGACGCTCAGCGAAATGATCCTCCTCACCTAGGAGAGAACCAACCGCCACCACCACTAGACGAAGTCCAAGGAGTGGGCTTAGA
Source organism: Eutrema heterophyllum (assembly GCA_002933915.1). Taxonomy (NCBI): domain Eukaryota; kingdom Viridiplantae; phylum Streptophyta; class Magnoliopsida; order Brassicales; family Brassicaceae; genus Eutrema; species Eutrema heterophyllum. The sequence continues at coordinate 134,178 of PKMM01044258.1, read as the reverse complement.
CCCGAGGCAGCCAATCCATCCTCCTAGACAGCCACAAAGGATTGGTGCTTTCGATGAACCCACTACACAAGGGGTTCTAACTGGGATAAGGCCACCACCATTTGCGAACAACAACTTTGAGATTAAATCAAGTCTCATTAACATGGTGCAGAACTCAAGGTTCTTAGGAATGGCTTTGGAGAACCCGATCGATCACATCGATCAGTTCGACCGTCTTTGTGGAACGGTAAAGATGAATGGAGTCTCGGAGGACGTTGTTAAGCTAACCCTCTTCCCATTCTCTTTGGGAGACAAGGCTGCTCAATGGGAGAAGAGTGTGGTCACTACCACCATACCTACTTGGGAGGAATGCAAGAAGCAGTTCTTGGCGAAGTTTTTCTCGAGACAAAAGACAGCAAAGCTGAGAAACGACATCACAAGCTTCAAACAAGGAAGCAATGAATCGTTCTATGAAGCATGGGAGAGATTGAAAGGTTACACGAGGGCGTGTCCTCACCATGGAGTCTCCAAAGAAGCACTTCTCGGAATCTTACACCGAGGGGTTCTAGAGAAATACCAACTAGCTTTGAACACGGCAAGCAATGGGAGTTTTGCTAGCCAAGACGTTGTTAATGGAGAGATACTAGTTGAAAATCTAGCTCAAAGTGATCAAGGTTATGGAGGCGAATATGATCGAACGGTGAGGGATACGAGGTATGAAGATCAAAGGTTCAAGGACATCAACGATAAGTTGGACAAAGTTTTACTTGTGAACCAAAGATCGATTAACTATGTGGGAGAGTTTGAAGGGCAACAACAGATTTACCAAGAAGTGGTAAAAGAGGGAAGTGAATAATCCCAAGAAGAACTCAACTACATAGGAAACCAAGGAGGATTCAACCAAAACTATCAGAACCATCCGAATCTGTCTTATAGAAGCAACAATGTGGAGAATCCTCAGAACCAAGTCTATCCTCCTCAACAGAAACAACAAGGACAAGGGTTCCAACAACAAGGTTTCCAACCTAGACCTTTCTTCTATTCGAATCAAGGAGGTTTCAAGCCAAATCAAGGAGGTTTTCAAGCAAACCAAGGGAACTACAACTCAACCTACCAGCAAGGCTACCAACCGAGGCTAACCAACAACCAAGCTCAAGGAGGCTCATCGAACCAAGGTGCACAACACGATGTGCAAAGTATGCTCCAACAGATTTTGGAAGGCCAAGCTAAATGGCAAATTGAGCTTACCAAGAAGATGGTAGATATCAACAACAAAGTCGATGGGGTGTACAACAAGCTGAACGCCAAAATTGAGCACTTGTCAACACATGTAAAAGGCCTAGACAACCAGATTGCTCAAGTAGCTTCAACGTCTAAAGGACCGAGCGGAGTTTTACCCGGTAAATCTGAAGCTAATCCGAAGGAGTATTGCCAAGAAATTACATTGAGAAGTGGAACTGAACTACCAACAAGGGAACAAGTTGTGGTAGAGGCTGAGGAACCAAGTCAAGATGGACTTGAAGATTTTGGTGAAAATTTGCATGAACAAAAGACGGGATCGGTTTCACCAATCACGGCTCAGGATGAGCCAAATGTTGCTTTTGATGATCTGATTTCTGAGGATAAACAGAAGAAGAGTGAAGGGGTATCAACTGGAGTCATCAAGAAGAAGGTGGATTTCATTCTTCCACCATACGAACCGAAAATTCCATTTCCCGGAAGATTCAAGAGGCAAATCATGAACAAACAATTTGAGAAATTCAAGAAGATCATGGGAACGGTTCAAGTAACCATACCATTTGCTGATCTTATGCTTGAGTGTCCAATATACAACAAGCTCCTCAAGGACGTTATGACTAGGAGAAGGCAACTTGAAGAAGCCATGGTAGTGATTAACCATGAGTGTATTGCAATAATCCAAAACAATTTTCCTAAGAAGCTTAAAGATTCGGGCAGCTTCACGCTACCTTGCACATTAGGACCTTTGTCCTTCGGAAAATGCTTGGTTGATCTTGGTGCAAGCGTGAGTCCCATGCCATTGACGGTTTCTAAGAGGCTTGGATACACAAACTTCAAGAAGACGAGAATTTCGCTAATCTTAGCGGATAGAACAATGCGATTTCCAATTGGGATTCTTGAAGACTTGCCATTGAAAGTTGGGAACTGCAGTATCCCTACTGATTTCATGGTGCTAGAAATGGATGAAGAACCATCAGATCCCATACTCTTGGGAAGACATTTCTTAGCAACCGCGGGTGCCATCATTGACGTGAAGAAGGGCATGATTGATCTACACTTGGGAGATCTAGTCTTGAAATTCAACATAATGGAAGTGATGAAGAAGCCAACCATAGAAGGAATGGTGTTCTACATAGAGACCTTAGATGAGATGGTTGATGAGTACTTGGCAGAGTTGAGTATGGGAGATGCTCTAGAAGTAGCCCTCACACAAAGAAGTGAAGAGTGTGAGATTGTGAACGAAGAGGCAATCAACTATGAGAACATTCTTGATTCCCAACCACCATGGAGGAAGGAAGCATACTTCTCGGAATTAGGAGAGAGCTTGGATGCCAAGGAAAAGGAAGACACTAGCAATGGTAAGTCTAGTGTGGAGGATGATTGGAGCGAACTCAACGCTCCACAACTTCAACTCAAACCACTGCCCGACGGTCTAAGGTACGCGTTTCTTGGACCGAACTCTTCATATCCTGTAATCATAAATGATGCATTGAGTGATGAGGAAACATCTATGCTTTTGAATGAACTGAAAAAGTATAGAAAAGCTATAGGCTATTCTTTGAAAGATATAAATGGAATTTCCCCATCATTGTGCATGCATAGAATTCATTTGGAAGATGAAACCAAGGCTTCAATTGAACACCAAAGAAGGTTAAACCCAAACTTGAAAGAAGTAGTTAAAAAAAAAAATTTGAAACTACTTGAAGCGGGAGTGATCTATCCAATCTCGGATAGTACTTGGATCTCTCCGGTTCATGTAGTTCCAAAGAAAGGGGGAATGACCGTAATCAAAAACGAAAAAGACCAATTGATCCCAACTAGAACCATCACAGGCCATAGAGTATCCATTGACTATAGGAAATTGAATTCTTCAACTAGGAAAGATCATTTTTCATTGCCATTCATTGATCAAATGCTTGAAAGACTTGCAAATCATTCATATTATTGCTTCCTCGATGGTTACTCGGGTTTCTTTCAAATACCAATACACCCGAGTGATCAAGAGAAGACGACTTTCACTTGCCCATATGGTACCTTTGCTTATCGAAGGATGCCTTTTGGTTTGTGTAATGCACCCGCGACTTTTCAAAGGTGTATGATGTCTATCTTCTCGGATTACATTGAGGATATAATGGAAGTATTTATGGATGATTTCTCTGTATATGGTTCTTCGTTTGGTGGTTGACTAATTTGTGCAGGGTGCTCAAAAGGTGTGAAGACACAAATCTCGTTCTAAATTAGGAAAAATGCCATTTCATGGTGAAGAACGGAATTGTTCTCGGACATCGCATTTCTGAAAATGGGATTGAAGTCGACAAAGCAAAGATTGAGGTTATGGTGACTTTAGAACCTCCATCAACGGTCAAGGGAATAAGAAGCTTCTTGGGACATGCTGGGTTCTATAGAATATTTATAAAAGACTTCTCAAAAATCGCAAGACCACTCACGAGACTCTTATGCAAGGATGCCGATTTTGTCTTTAATGAAGAATG
>PKMM01044258.1:90202-129907 GCA_002933915.1 Eutrema heterophyllum | reverse complement strand
AGAAAGAACCACCAAATCTCCAAGGGTATTCAAAGAAGAAATTCTACAAAGATGTTCGACATTACTTTTGGGACGAGCCTTATCTCTATAGGCGTTGCAACGATGGACTTTATAGAAGATGCATTTCGGAAGAGGAGACTTCCGGAATATTGTTTTGCTGTCACAGATCAGATTATGGAGAACATTTTACAACATTCAAGACGGTCCAAAAAGCTCTACAAGCGGGATTTTGGTGGCCTACGATGTTTAAAGATTCTTATGAGTACATATCTAAGTGTGATGCATGCCAAAGAAAAGGCAACATAAGCAAGAGGAACGAAATGCCTCGAAACCCAATTCTTGAAGTCGAGGTGTTTGACGTTTGGGGCATTGATTTCATGGGACCATTCCCGTCCTTGTATGGCAACCAATACATCCTTGTAGCGGTTGATTATGTGTCAAAATGGGTGGAAGCCATAGCAAGTCCAACAAATGATGCTAAGGTTGTTATGAAGTTGTTTAAGAGCATCATTTTATTGTGTTTGTTTTAAGTTTGATTTAATCCTTGTTTTATTGTGTTTTAGTGTTACATGGCATGGGGATTTGCAGGAAAAGGATTCGGAGTCAAAACGAAAAATCACAAGTCAAATGAATGTTAAAGCTCCTCATCTCCACAACTCCAAGGTACCCCACTTTACCTCTTGTATATACTTTTGATTTGCATTTTTACTCTTTCTTCGGATTTAATTCACACCGAGACGGTGTGAATTAAGTCCAGGGGAGAGGTCTTTGTCATTTAACGTCGTTTTCTTTGTCTTATTTTATTTGTCTTTGAGTCACTTCAAGTCATGCATATCTCAATCTTTTGTGGAATAGCTCTGTCTCGAATGTGTTTTCTCATTTTTTTTCTTTGTCTTATTTTCTTTCTCTTGAATCTTGCATTGTACATATTATATTGCATTGAAAAACCAAAAAATCGAAAATTCTCAAAAATCCAAAAAGAAATCATGTAGTTTGCATAGTTCCATCTTCATTTTAGGATTGAGTCTAGAAGCATTTAGGACGCATTCATATGCATAGGGGACAATGATTAAACACTTGAACTTTGAAAACGTTGCCCTTGCTAAACATGTTATGATGCTTGAACCGCTTTGAAAATTTGGAAAATCCATGCTTTGATTTCTTGGCTTGAATGTCTTTGATTAGGATGAAGCTCGTTGTGATTTGATTCCAACTCTATTTATTTGAACCTAACTTGAACATTAATTGTCTCGCATGGGGGTTCGAAATGCATTCTCATGGTCTTAAATTATATACTCGAATTTTCTTATCCGCTTTGCCACTCTTGTGCTAATTTGAGTAGCTATCCTCATTTTTAAGGTAGTTCCCCAGCTATTCACCTAAGCTAATTCTTTCAAACCCTTGTTATTTGTGAGTGAGGCCTTTTTCTTGAAAATGTATACAATTGAAAAATCTTGTAAGAGAAATGAACTACAAAGCTTATCTTCCTTAGACAAGTGACTTGGGTGTTGGGAAATAGAATGGTTAATTTTTGTTTGGGAGAATGGTGAGTGAAGTGAGAGAAAATCGGATAAAGGCTAAAGAAAGAGCCTAAGATGGGAAAAGAAAAGAAAGAAAAGAAAGCAAGAAACTCTAGGAAAGAACCAAGAATTCAAAGTGTCTAAATTCTGGACTAATAAAAAAAAGAAGGGAATAAGAGTTTAGACTAAGAGAAGAAATCTACCTAGAGTGTCGAAAGAAGGGAAAAGAAAAGAGGTTGTGTACAATGTATATATTTAGCCAAAAGGGCTTTGGGTTTACTTATGGGACAAGAGATGCAAGGCAATGAGCTTAAGACGAGAGATTAGAAAGCTAGGCTAGGATGGAAGGTATTCTTTGATGCATCTTTGTTCCATTCCTTCCTCGCTTTTTCGTATTGTCATGCATTACGTTTTCATGAGAGTAAGTTACCCAAAAACTGTAACCTCCTCATACATTATGCTTTCAAGCCTTTCCCACCAAACCGATTGAGAATGATTGAGATTCCCTTTGCGAGACCGCGCTTATACCGAGATTAATGAATGTTAAAGAGTTGGTTGATATGAATGCTTGTGGATTCTTAAGTCTTAGGCACTAGAGAAAAAGATTCAAGTGGTGATAGGTATGGAGAAGTTCGTAAGAGTAGAAGCGATTTTAGCATTATGACATTTTTACCTAAGGACATTGAGTTGAAAGTTTCATGTGTTTCCTTTTGGATATGAGTCCCCACCTTCAAACCTCTCTTCTTGGCTTACTTTGCTTTATTCGCTTGAGGACAAGCAAAAGGCAAGTCCGGGGGAGTTGATAACCGTGTATTTTACCATCTTGAGTCTCATATTTTCCTTTGTTTTCTATGTGTTTCATGTTGTTTTCATTGTATTTACAATGCATTTAGGTCCAAATTGAGTCTCATTGCATTTTAGATGTCCTAGGTTGTCTTTGCATTCTTTTTGGCTTACTTGAGCCATTTTCAGGTGTTCTTGGAGTCAGAGGAGTTGGAGGAGTGAAGATAGCCATAAAAAAGGTCATTGCGGAATACAGAGATGCAGGATCAGGTTGAGACGTCAGAAGTTTGGCATTGGATGAAAGACTTCCCACCGATGGATTGAGCTCATATTTTAACACAAGATAGATCAATGGATTAGCGTTCATTTGAAAGTTGTTTGAGGCCATTCCAACGGTGCGATCAAACGTTATGCCGATTTTCGTGACGACGGTCCAGTCTGGCGAGCAAGAGAAGCAAGAGGAGGAATGAGACCAGATCGATCGATCCACACAGTTGGATCGATCGATCCCATAAATCGAAGATTTCCCAGACCGACCTACAATTCCAGATCGATCGATCTCATATTTTTGGGGGATCGACCCTCTGGATCGACCGATCCAGACCCGCGACCGAAAACCATCCGAAGCGCTTTAAAGATCGACTCAGAAGTACGGTTTCCATTTGGATTTAGCTTCAGAGGTCTTCATGAAAGTTGTAGATATTTGAGTTAGCTTTCCAATGGAAGTGGTTTCAAGTCATTCCGATCTGTGGTTCAAGAGTTATGCTCGAGTTAGTGAAGACATGTCGATCTGGTGACTTTCCACTTGACTTTGGGCCCCTCCACTTTTGTATAAGTTCAACACTTTGTAGTTGAGTTTCACCAACTCTCCATAGACGAAAATATCATCATTCTCTGCTTCTTTTTACTGTTTTAGAGATCTTATCTCTTCTCTCCTCTTGTGTTCATGAATCATCCAAGATCTACACCACTTTAGTGAAGATTTTCTTACTTTTCTTCCATCAATCTTCTTATTTTTGCTATGTCTTGCTTTTGTTCGGTTTTCTTTTGTGATTTAGTTATGTGTGAGTAGTTTCATTATGGATTGTGGGAATGGTTGATTTAGAGGGATAGATGATGATCTTTTGATGTTTAGAGCAAGATTATAGAAGTTCTCATGTTTAGAAGTGGTCTTAAAGCTAGGATTGAACTAGCTACTCAATTTCTAGATCATGGTCAATTTACACTTGGAAGAGGTTTGGTAAATTGTCTAGAGGATTTCTAAACATGTTTTTGATGCTTAGCAAGGTGGAAATCGTGACTAAGAATCATTAATTGGCTTTAAAAGACTTATGTTTTATGCTTGTTGATAATTTGGTTGCAATTGGAAAATTAGCTAATTCAAATTATCAATGAAAGGTTTAGCATCATGAGAGTGAGTTAAACTATTTGTGTGTTCCTTGCCATAGAATAAGCTCATTGAGTGATTAGAAACATCATTAGTGAATCATCGAATACTCCTAATCGAATATTGTTCCCTACGATCCATATCTTTATCTTCTTGTTTAAAACCGAGTTTAGTGTCTTGTTTTCTTTAATTATGTGTTCTTAAAACTAGCTTGCAATAATTTTAGTTGTCATGTATGTTTTTATTCTATGTCTTTTATTTTTAGGTTTTATCGTAATTAGTTCTTAGAACAAAAACCAAAAAAATCGTTTAGCTTAGCTTAAGTAGTTTCTTGTATTCTTATTGTGTTGTTCTTTCTCTCTGTGGATTCGATCCCTAAGTACTAAAACGACACACTGTTATGATTGCGGTAGTCTACACATTAGGGTAATTGATGTGTTGAAAAACGACTAATCACTCTCCGGCTCGCAGGTCCGTATTTTATTATTATTAATATTATCATTTTTTTGTAAGTCTTTTTCTCTTTTGATTGACGCCACTTGGTTTTGCAGGTCCTCCGTCTCCCTCAACTCAAGCTCAAGTCTTAACTCAAGCTCCGGCCTCGACTCCAACTCCATCTCTCATTCCAAAGCTTGAAGTTGTTGCCAAGGACTTAGCTCTCGTTTCGGTTGGTCCTCCAGTCATGTCCCAAGCGCAAGATACTGCTCCTGCCGCTTCTCAGATTAACCTTATTCCTGACGATAGCTCCACTGAGTCCAACAAGATGGTCCCTCCTAAGAAACCGGAGCGTCTTTCATACAGGGAGAGGATGCGACTGCGTCCACCTCTGACGCCAGCTGGTTCTCTTGACAAAGAGTTCAAGGAGGCTCTGGGTAAGTCTGCCCACGTTGAGACCTCGCGTCGTGAGGAATCAAAGAAGGATGACCATCATGAGCCCAATACTAATCGCGGTGATGGTGGCGATCTTCCTATGGGTGGTGATACAGGTCGTTCAGCAGGATGCGCGAGCTGGGAGCTCCAAAAGATCAATTTCCAGGGTGTCTTCGAAGGAGCCTAGCCATTCCACCAAGCACCAATCTCGCCTTAAACGATCTCGCGGCGATGGGTCCGAGGTTGAGGAGATAACGAGGAGGCAGGTGGCTCCTCGCTCGCAGGGTGGTGGAAGCAATTCTCCGAACGCTTTCAGGTTTGACTTTGACGGATCTGAGGCGATTGTCGAGAACAGCTCTCACCTTGCGAATCTCTTCAGGCGTGTTAGGTCTTCCTCCTACTTCCTGCCATCCCTCAGGAATATGAAGAAGCCCGAGAGTTACACCATATTTGCTAGCGCGATGGGTCAGGTAACTTCAATTTCCCCCTTTCTTCTTCTTTCTTATTTTTTTTTATTTCGATTTCCTTGCTGAGTTTTTCGGATTTCTTTTTAGGCTATTTCTGCTGCGAATGAGTTGGTTAACTCGTTCGAGCAGGATCTTTGCTCCATTACCCAGCCTGAAGAGGTCGAGAGGGCGGCTAAGATTATTACCGACTTAGTCACTGAACGGGACGAGCTGATGGCGAAGCTCGCTCGGAGTGAGGAGAAGATGGCTGACATTACCCTTCTGGAAGGTCAAGTCAAAGATCAGGCTGACTTGGTTAGGAAATGGGAAGACTCTGCTCGGGAAGCTCAGGCTTGCTCAGACACCCTCCGAGGTAAGATCTCCTTACTAGAGAAATCCAGTGAAGATTTGAGGGTGAACCTCCGAGTTGCCGAGGGCTGTGCTGGAGCTGCTGAGGATGGCTTGCGTTATGCCAGTGAGAATATCGTTGGCCTCAGAGTCCAGGTTGAGAAAGTCAAGGAGGACTCGAGGAAGCTTGTCAATAAGCAAAAGGAGATGGTAAAGAAGGCAGAGAAAGCTCCGAGGAAGGAGATGTCCAAGCAATACCATGCCATGAGGATAAAGGAAAAATTTGAGAAGAAGAAGGCTGAGGTTGATACCGAGACCCAGATCATAGAGTGTAAGTCCAACATCATTCTTCTTGATGACATCATAAATAAGACCATCACTGATTTCGAGGCTGAGAAGAAGAATATCGAGGCTGAGAAGCTGAGGTTGGGTGCGGAGCTCACCATATTGTTCAGGTATCCGATCTTTCCTTGGGCAAACTCGATATTCCGCAGATATCCGAGGACTCGGTTACTTTGCCTGTTGGGTCGAATGAGCAAGCACTAAGTGACCAGCTGGACCTTGGTTCTCAGGAGCTCAGGAGGGACTTCCTGTTGCCCCCGGACTAGCCTGTCGTAGCGAGCGAGCTGACTGAGTCTGCCGGCTAGTGACTGCTTCCTTCTATTTATCTTCTCTTTTTTTTTTTTTTAATCTTTGAACTTAGTGCCTGGGGAGGCCTTTAAACCCATTTTCGATTGTTTGTTAGACTTGTTATGCCCTAGTGGGCCTTTTTGTTAAACTTATGCTCCTGCGAGGAGGCTTAATTTTATTTGATCTTTGAACAAAGATCTTTTATGTTTATTTAGAACTGTCTATTATTTTCGCCATTTAGAGGCCAACATTTTTCAATGGATCAAAGGCAGTCTTTCAGCCAAAGATCCGGGCCGTTTAGAGACCTTAATCCCAGGTCGTTTAGAGACCTCGAGAGCTGACCAGGCGATTTTAAGACGCAAGGTCGAAGCCAGTTAGAGGCGGGCATGCAACCTAAACAGTTTAGACGTAGAGGTTGTTGTCATTCAGAGACTAGATAGGTTGTGACCTTGCAATTTAGACGCAAAGTCGAGTCATGCTAGCTGGTAGCACGCTCTAGCTCGTCAGGCTGTTCATTTATGGAATAAAACTTTTAGCTTGTAAACAAGAGCTGAGGAACTTGAGGTTTCTTCTAGCAAGCTCAAGAGAATAGAGATTTTTTTTATTTTAATAGCTGCACCCTTGTGAGGTTGCCTACGTACCCTGAGGAGGGATCAAGCCTTTCGTAGTTCGATTTTACAAGTATCTTTTGTTTTAATGGTAGTATTTCTTCAAGTTCATAGCGTTCCATGAGTTCCTTTCAGGTGTGTTGTCGCGCACTCTGACTAGCTTGTACACGCCATTCTTTACTATTTCGGAGATCCGGTACGGGCCTTCCCAGTTGGTGCCTAGTTTTCCGGCATTTATTTCCTTAGTATTTTCATATACTTTTCGTAGGACGAGCTCGCCAACTTGAAATCTTCGTTGTTTGACCTTTGAATTATAATATCGCGTTGCTGCATGTTGATAATTTTGCAGATTAATGAGTGCTCGATCTCGACGCTCGTCGATGACGTCGAGCTGGTCGAGAAGCATGTCATTATTCAATTCCTCATTTACGGGACACACATCTATCCTTAAGCTGGGGACTGCGACCTCGGCAGGGATCACAGCCTCAATCCCATAAGCCAAGGAGAATGGTGTTTCTGAGGTTGTTTTACGAGGTGAGGTCCGACAGGCCCATAGCACTCCTGGGAGTTCGTCGGACCATTTTTCATTCTTAGCGTCCAATCGTTTCTTGAGATTACTCAATATCAATTTGTTTGCTGCCTTGGCATGCCCGTTGCCTTGAGGGTAACGCGGAGTTGAGGTTGTCAGCCTGGTGTTGTGATCTTCACAGAATTCGAGGAATCAATTTGAAATGAACTGTGAGCCATTATCGGTTATGATTTCATATGGGGTTCCGTGTCGGCAAACTATATTTTTCCATACGAATTCTTCCACGTGGGTTGCCTTAACCATTTGAAAAGCTCCTGCTTTTATCCATTTGGTGAAGTAGTCAGTAAGGACGAGCAGGAAGTGACACCTCATTTTTCCCGAAGTTATCAAGGGTCCTACTATGTCCATAGACCATCTCATAAAGGGGTATGGAGATGAGATGGAAGACAAATTTTCAGTAGGCTGATGTAACGTGGGAGCATGCCGTTGGCATTTGTCGCATGCTTTAGAGTGTTCTTCGCAATCAGCGACCAAGGTGGGCCAAAAATACCCTTGTCTCTTGATTCTGATGGCTAACGCCTTTCCTCCTGAGTGGCTGCCACACGAGCCCCGGTGAATTTCCCGCACAATCGTGAAAGCTTCGAGTCCGTGGACACTCACTAGGTAGGGGCCATGCACGCTTCGTTATAGAGGCGAGAATCGATTATACAATATCTTGAGGCTATGGCTTTGAGTTTACGAGCTTCCCACTTGCTGGGGGGAGCCTCACCCCCCTCAATGTATTGTATAATTGCTGCTCGCCAATCAATTCTTGCAACCATTTTTTCGCGGAGGGGAATATGCCTATCGTCAAGCAGAGCTTGATCCGGGTCCTCAGCTTCCCCTATTTCAGGAGGAAGGTTATTTTCTATTGGGGCCAGCACGAAATCCAACTCTATACTATCGATATCGATTTCCATTAAATCCTCAACGTCTTTTTTGATGTTAATGTTGGGCTTTTCGATTCCCTCCACTGGAATCACTATTTTCACAAGAAGATTGTTCCATGACCTCGCTAGTTGGGGATACGAGGTGGACTCCAACGCCTGCCCCCTGTTTCGAGGAAGCTCCATCAACATAGAGCTGCCAGGTTCCGGAGCTCGATCCAGCCATCTCGCTGCTTGCTGTAAGCTCGATAACGAAGTCAGCTAATACTTGTGCCTTGGCGCTAGTTCGAGGTCGATACTCAATATCGTATTCGCTTAGTTCGATAGCCCATTTGGCTAGCCTACCGGATTGGCTGGGGTTATGTAGTACTGTGCGTAATGGTTGTGTTGTCATCACTATGATAGAGTGTGACTGGAAGTATGGTCTGAGCTTGCGAGCTGACACCACTACCGCCAAAGCCAATTTTTCCATTCGAGGATACCTGGTTTCAGCATCCAATAAGGACTTGCTCACATAGTAGATCGGTCTCTGCTCAGATCGCTTTTCTCTTACGAGGACACCACTTACTGCGACCTCAGAGATTGCTACGTAGAGGTAGAGGGGTTCTCCCTCAATCGGTTTTGAGAGAATGAGGGGCTCAGAAAGGTATGCTTTTAGCTGTTTAAAGGCTTCCCCACACTTATCATCCCAAACGAATTTTTTGTTTCCTTTTAACAGTTGATAAAAAGGGAGACATTTATCAGTCGACCTGGAGATAAAACGGTTTAGAGCAGCGATGCGACCTGTCAGTCTCTGCACCTCCTTTGCTGAGCTCGGAGGTTGCATTTCTAGAAATGCGCTGATCTGTTTAGGGTTTGCTTCTATTCCTCTTTGGGTTACCATGTAACCTAGGAATTCGCCCGAAGCAACTCCAAAAGTACACTTTAAGGGATTCAGTTTCATCCCATATTTATTTAATAGGTCGAAACATTCCCCTAGTTGACGTATGTGATCTTCTTCTTTCAAAGATTTGACCCACATGTCATCAATATAGACCTCCATTGACTTGCCTAAGAGGTTGGCAAACATTTTGTTCATGAGTCTTTGGTAGGTCGTTCATGCATTTTTGAGGCCGAATGGCATCACTTTATAACAATACGTCCCTCATTCTGTTATGAAGGACGTCTTTTCTTGGTCCTCAAGGTTCATTTGTATTTGATTATACCCTGAGAACGCATCCAAGAAGCTAAGGAGTTGGTGCCCTGCGGTAGCTTCCACCAACCGGTCAATGTGAGGTAGTGGAAACCTATCCTTAGGACATGCTTTGTTCAGATCCGTAAAATCCACACACACTCGCTAGGTGCCATTTTTCTTTTTCACCACGACTGGGTTTGCTAGCCAATCGGGATACTTGACCTCCTTGATGAATCCGACACCTAGCAACTTGGTAACCTCGCTATTAACAGCCTCGGTTTTATCATATCCGAACTTCCGACATTTTTGGCGTTCTGGCTTATGATTCGGATCGACATTGAGTTCGTGTGAGATGATGCTCAGATCAATGCCAGGCATATCGGCTGTTGTCCATGCAAATGAACCGACATTTTCCTTGAGGAAGGCTATTAACTAGTCCTTTTGGGCCTTGGAGAGCTCGTTGACAACGACTTTCTCGATGAAGTCTTTGCGAGGTCCGACGGCACCTAGACCATTTTTCTTTCTGGCCAAGCGATCTGCGAGCTCATCCTGATGATGTAATTGCTATAACATGCTTTCCTTTGCTATATGGAAACCTCCCATATAGCATATTCTGGATGCTTTTTGACTTCCTTTTACCGTTGCGATTCCATGCGGGGTAGGAAATTTTATACACTGATGGTAGGTTGATGATACAGCCCTCTTTGAATGTATCCATGTTCTGCCCATGATGGCATTGAATGGGGGTGGCCTATCTATCACCGTGAATTCCACCATCCTCTTCACTCCAGCCGCTATCACATGGAGTCTTACTGTTCTGAGGGATAACGTAGTTTCCCCGGAGAAACCGGTTAATAACATCTTATCCCCCTCGATTTCGTGATCTGGTATGCCCATTTTCCTAAGGACACTTAGGAGGATGAGTTCTACAGAGCTCCTAGTATCTACGAGCATCTTGGTGAGCTCGCATCCACCCACCTCCAGCATGATCAGGAGAGCATCATCATGTGGAGAATCCAGCTCAACAGCCTCGCTTTCCCATAATGAGATTTGCGTGTCAGGTCCCTTGAATGGGATTATGTCCCGTATGTCAGTGCTTACCATCCGCTGATGTTTCTTGATCGAATTCACGGAGTTGCGACACAACTGGGATCCTCCATGAATGAAATCAATTCTTTTCTTTGTGATGGGAGGAGGTAGATCCGCCTCCCTGTCTTGGGGGCGCTCCCGCCTCGTTGCGTCCTCGGATGAACGTTCTTGCTTGTGATCATCCTCGGATTAGCGATTTCGCTTTTCGCCCTCCCGAGCTGGATAATAGCTCTTCCTCGGAGAGGGTTTTTCCAGCTCGATGTTGCCTAGCTCTCCTGCTGCGAATTTCGCAAAGAACTGCTTCTTCACCTCATAGCACTCCTCAGTCGAATGACCCTTGATTTTATTAAAATCACACCACTTGTTGGGGTCATACGGTTTGAATCTATTATGAGGCGGGCTCCCTACTGAGTATGAATGTATCCCCTGACTTTGTTTTTGGTCTTGGGATTCCTTCTTTCCAAGCTTTTTAGGTCTCATGGAATTTGTCGTATGAGCTTGCCTTCCCGAGGTTGAGGGTGCCTGCTGCTTTGATTGAGCTGCACATACCTCCTCGAAAATAATCCAGCGCGGTGTAACGCATCATCTGGCGACACCGGCTCCCAGACTGTGAGCTCCTCGAAGAATTTTGAGGATTTTAATAGTCCGTTCTGAAGAGCTTTCAGGGCCGTTGGGTCATCTAAATTGGCAAACTTTGCCTTAATAGCTTTCAAAATATCAATATACTTCCGCAACGAGTCGCCTGGCTTTTGAGCAAGTACCCATAAATCGGCCTCCGAGGTCTCAATCTGGATAAAGACAGAATATTGCTTCAAGAATGCTGCTTGAAGCTGGGTGAAGTTGTCAATCGAATTTGGCTTCAGGAAAGTAAACCATTCCAGGGCCGAATCCGTTAGATTTTTGGCAAAGAAACGACAGCGTGCTGCCTCGAGGTTGCCCTCGGGTAATCGCACCCTCAAAAAGGCGAATTTGAAACTTCTCATAAATGCCTTGGGGTCGGTTTCTCCGTTATATCGTGGAAGTCGGATGTTCCCGACATCTCCGACCTGGGGGTTTGCAATCCGCGAGGTGAATGGGGTCTGATTGACTTCATCAATCACCCGATCTATTTCGGGTGTCGAGCTCAGAGCGGTGTGGACTTATGATCTCATTCGCTGGAGCTCGGCACTGGTGTCTTCATAGTATTTCTTAATTGACTCCAACCCGTGTAAAGCGCCGGATTTAATCTGTTCTCATTATTGTCCGGAGGCCGAGGCAGGAATCCTCCTGTGAGCTCGGTGGGGTTTCCGACCTCATTTTCAGGTCACGCTTCGGCCTCAGGATTGTTCCGAGCTTCAACTTCGTTGGCGCTCCCAAAACGATTTTGATTGGCAAATCTTTCTGAGATCTGTCTTACTCCCGGAAAGGTTGTAATTGATGGATTTCCTCCTTCCGCGAACCGGATCGTAGAAGGAGTAAATATAGGGTCTGATATCATCGAGCTGAACCGCGAGGTGGTGGCTGAGCCAGCCATTCTGCTGATCGAGGCGTCGATGTTGGAAAAGTTCAGCCTCGACACTGGTAGAGGTGTAAACATTAACCCCCCTTGTCCAGATGTGAATGGGGCTTGTGTCCCAGGTTGGGGAATAGATTGCCCGATCGCACCCATCTGAGCCGCTCTTTCGAGATTCTCTTGCCGAGCTGCCATTAGGCGATTCTGTTCAATGAGAATCGATACTGGGTTCCGGATCTCAGCCATTTGATCCGGAGCCTGCTGGTTTAAGATTGTTGTTCTTGGAGGATCAACAGTTTCGCTGGTCCTAGCCGTGACATTCGCTTCTGAGGTGGTTATGGGAATTTTTGTTCCATCAGAGCTCGTCGGAGCGTTGATATCAGGCTGGGACTGTGGAATGGAAGTATTCATAACTCCGGATGGACCAGTGACTGTTGTGCTTGCCGTGTCCGACATTATTTTCTTTCGAACGATCGGTTTCATAGGTTACGAGAAGGAAATTGTTTTGCTCCTTCCCCACAGACGGCGCCAAATTGTGAGAGTATAATCTCACAACCTCAATCCTTAGCTTTTTAGGTTGTATTTTTTGAGATTTACTTAGAAGAATTTGAGAGAAAAATGTATATGTTATTAATATTGCCAAGAATTCGGTCTTTTACAATGAGGCTGGTGTTTCAAATTTATCACAGCTAAAACATGTAACTGCCTAATCAATATACACATTAGATACAGAATTAAACTTGTGATCTTTTGTCTTTAACTTGGAGTTAATACGTTTGACCAAGCTTGGATTTGGTCGAGTGCATGCTCCAATCTCCAGCGAGCTCGCTTTCCTTCCTTATGCTCGGTTCTTCCAGCTTGTCAGCTTGTTCTTCTTCGGGACCTCGCTTGCCTCATCTAGTAACCAAGCTCAAGATATCTCGTCGTGGGCCAAGCCTTCTTTGTCGAGCCCGTTTACTCAAGCTGGGCATGGAGTGCGGAATCCGGGCCCAACAATCAGCCTACTGAAAATTTGTCCTCCATCTCATCTCCATACCCCTTTATGAGATGGTCTATGGATATAATAGGACCTTTGATAACCTCGGGAAAATGGAGGTATCGCTTCATGCTCGTCCTTACTGACTACTTCACCAAATGGATAGAAGCAGGGGCCTTCCAAGCGGTTAAGGCAACACATGTGGAAGAATTTGTATGGCAAAATGTAGTTTGCCGGCACGGAATCCCGTATGAAATCGTAACCGATAATGGCTCACAGTTCATTTCAAATCGGTTCCTCGAATTCTGTGAAGATCACAATATCATGCTGACAACCTCAACTCCGCGTTACCCTCAGGGCAACGAGCAGGCCGAGGCAGCAAACAAACTGATATTGAGTAATCTCAAGAAACGATTGGACGCTTAAAAGGAAAAAAGATTTGACGAACTCCCAGGAGTGCTATGGGCCTATCGGACCTCACCTCGTAAAGCAACCTCAGAAACACCATTCTCTTTGGCTTATGGGATTGAGGCTGTGGTCCCTGCCAAGGTCGCAGTCCCCAGCTTGAGGGTAGATGTGTGTCCCGTAAATGAGGAACTGAATAACGAAATGCTTCTCGACCAGCCCGATGTCATCGACGAGCGTCGAGATCGAGCACTCATTAATCTTCAAAATTATCAACACGCGGAAGCGCGATATTATAATTCAAAGGTCAAACAACGAAGATTTCAAGTTGGTGAGCTCGTCCTACGGAAAGTATATGAAAATACTAAGGAAAGGAATGCTGGAAAACTAGGCACCAACTGGGAAAGTCCATACCGGATCTCCGAAATAATAAAGAACGGCGTGTACAAGCTCGTCAGAGTGCGCGACAACACACCTGAAAGGAATTCATGGAATGCCATGAACTTGAAGAAATACTACCATTAAAACGAAAGATACTTGTAAAATCGAACTACGAAAAGCTTGATCCCTCTTCAGGGTACGTAGGCAACCTCACAAGGGTGCAGCTATTAAAATAAAAAAATCTTCTCTTAAGCCTGCTAAAAGCAGCCTGAAGTCCCTCCTAAGCTCTTGAGAACCAAGGTCCAGTTGGTCACTTAGTGCTTGCACATTCGACCCAGTAGGTAAAGTAACCGAATCCTCGGATATCTGCGGAAGATCGAGTTTGCCCAAGGAGAGATCGGATACCTGGACAATGGCGAGTTCCGCATCCAGTCTTAGCTTCTCAGCCTCGATATTCTTCTTCTCAGCCTCGAAATCATTGATGGTATGATTAATGATGTCGCCAAGAAGAATGATGTTGGACTTATACTCCATGATCTGGGTCTCGGTGTCAACCTTCAACCTTCTTCTTCTCAAATTTCTCCTTTATCCTCAGCAGGATGGCTTGGTATTGNTAGGTTTGAGGTTTGTGAGATTTTACTCCTTAGCACTTGTTTTTCTTGACAATTGTCATTTGCTGAGATGCTCTAGAGTAGTTTCGCACCCTGCCTTACATTCAATTACCTTTAGTTTCGACTTTTGGATGATTTGGATTGTGGATATTCGATGAACTCGCAACGGCTAGAGTGTCGATCGATACCATCTAGTATCGATCGACACCATTCGTGTCTAATGATACGATTTTGCTGTGATAGCTGAGAGGTGTTGGATTTATGCTGTGTCTTTCTGTCTTTGTTTGCAGATGGCATCTAGGCAGAAGAGAGCAACAACTTTAGACGCATCGAGCTCTGATTTACCTACAAGGAGATACAACTTGAATGAACACGTCGAGGTGTGCATTGCCTCGTAATGGGAAGCAGGAATCATCAAGGGTCGCCTCCAAAACAACCGCTACAAGGTCATGTCTGCTGATAACCGCACAATCAACTTTGTGGTAGCCAAACAAGCCATCCGAGCTGTCCCCGCACCGGTTTTCGAACCAGCAGCACCGAGCTCCAACCCATCATCTCCTGCAGCTCCTTCGCCTACTACAGCTGCTGCAACAGCCGCTCCATCTACTCCTGATGCTCTTGTAGCCCCACGCAGAGGCCCTTGGCCTAAGGTGAACGAGACGGCCAGGATCCCTTGTCATATAGATTGGAACAGGACGGAGAAGGAGGTTGTGCAGAGTGAAGACTGCATTTACAGACCCATCTTTGATGAGTGGGATGATTATGACACGCTGCACTATAACGCGTGGTTGGGAGTTGTTATAGAGCCTACTCGTTTTGTTGACGGGGTCTCCATGCGTCGCTTAGGCCTTGACACAGAGCTGGCCCGTCGGCTTGAGAAGGTTGGTCTTTGCCATATGGCTATTCAGCAGTATGATCTTTACCCGGACTTGGTTCGTCAGTTCATGGCGACAGTTTGCGTTTACTACCAGGACGAGGTTCTCTGGGATGCACAGGAGGGTACTTTGACTTTCATGGCTTGTGGAGTGAGGTACAGGTTACCACTCCCTGATCTCTGTGACATCTACGGTTCTCCGCGGTATTGCAGGAGGGTTACTCTTCCCACGCAGCATCCTGACATGCAGACATTTTGGGAGCATTTCGAGAATGGTGCTTATTACTCTAAGGAGTCCACTCAGATGGATATACGACACCCGGTCCTGCGCTGTTTGGTTAGGATCCTGAGCACCACTCTCTTGTGCAAGATGGAACCAAACAAGATGAGGGTGTCTGAGCTTCTACTTTTGTGTCTGGCTATCATAGACATTATTCCTGAGGAGGATTTCGCATGGCCTGAGCTTTCAGAGGTCAACCTTGGAGCTGTATTTGCGCATCATTTGGTCTCTTTGAAGACCAAACCATTCACAGGCACGAGCACGATGGCCAAGACAGAGACAGTTGGTAGTCTCCTCACTCCTATCTTCCAACACCTCGGGATCAGTACTACGAGCTGCAAGATAGTCACTACGCGTCGGTTTATGGATGAGAGTCACCTGAAGAACCTTACGTGGTTGAAGCCCCAGAGGCGTTGGTTCTTCACTACATCTGCTGGAGATTTTCTGGTGCAGCTCCCTAACGACACGCTGACAGACATTCTCGAGGACCCTTCTCAGCTTCGTTTCGAGCCTCCTTCGGACCTGTTGATTCGAGCACCTCCGACTAGACGACGAGCTCCTGCGCCTGCACCTGCTGCTGCTGACATTCCATCTACTTCACGCCAGGGAGGATGAGCCCAGCGATCGCGAGCAGCGACTTTTTCTATCCCTGCACCATCATTTCCTTCTCCTTCGGAACTTCCGATGGAGCCAGCTGCCTTTCAGAAGGTGATGATAGAGAGTATGAGGAGCATCTGGACTGCTATTTCTCGCTGCCGCTGCATGACTGACACGGACGCTGCTCCTTCGTCTCAGCCTGGAACCTCGCAGACTCCGGTTGATCCTTCTCCTGTTGGTGATCCGGATGCTGATGGTGATTCCGAGGCGACAGAGGATTAGTCTTCTTCTGTTTTCACTTTTGTTTTTTTGTTTTTTTTTTTTTTTTCGTTTCTTTTGAACCTATGTCAGCTTTATTTTTGCATTTGAACTCATGGATTTATGCTTGATTATCTTGTTGCTATTAACTTGTTTTTAAGTGTTCCTAACAGTGATAACTTCTAACACTTTGGATCACTTTTCCTGGGTTAAGCAACTCGATGCCACTGATTTGAAATCAGTGTGTCGACATACAACTAGTATCGATCGATATCAGTCTGTATCGATCGACACTCATCACCTTCACAGGTAAGATTTTCGATTTTCACAATCCACTTGGTTCATTCGTTTTCTTTCACCAAACTTAGGCTAAATAACACTGGGGACAGTGTTGTTTAAGTCTGGCGGAGGTAGTTGCTGACAACGTGTTTGTTTTTCTTAGAGTCAGTCGTTTTGTGTCAAATTTGTTTTATTGAGTCAAAACCTGTTGGAGTTTATCATCTTGTTCTTGAATCTATTGTCCTGGCTTTGCTTCTGAGTGTCCACTGTTACAGAATCAGTTACAGATCGACTAATGAAAAATCCAAAGGCTGACCAGTTAACTAGAAGACACACATGTTTCCAGCAGAGTTCTTTTAAAGCCTGAGCTAAATTTCTGCATTTCATCGACGTGGTTAGTATTCATAGAGCTTGATTCATCATTCATATATGACAAAGGAACCCATGTGTTTAAAGTAATGGTATCTCTCTCCCCTGTTATAAGTTAATAAATAAGAGCATAAAAGATGAAATGCTTTTCTCCTAAGTAGAGGGTTAGGAATGTTTCCAGCGATCCCATTATTCTACTTGGTGAGGGATGATCACACAGAGGATTGGAAGCGAGGCTAGGATTTTCCTATGATGCCATTATTCGCCTACACCCTTTGATACATTGAGGGGGAAGAACCGGGGATTCGGTGGCAAACACCATAAATACTCGCGTCTCATACCTTGATGTGTATATGCGAAAAGAAATAAAAAAAAAGGGAATAAGAAAAAAAAGAGAACAAAATAAGAAATAAGTTTGGGGGAGTGAAAGTGATACAAAAAGTGTGAAATTGGGTGGTTCCTTGTCATGATATTGTATGGGAAATAATCTAGAAGGTTTTTGGTATTAATCACAGCGATGAAACTGGTGATGATGGGTTTAATTGAATGAAGCTGCGAAATAATGTGTGTAGTATGGGGAAGCTGCGAATGTCTACGGAGAAGTACATGATGGTTAGATTTGGAACTGGTTAGGTAACATTTGGGTGCTTGGGAAAATGGTCATTGCAACGTTCCAAGAACAGGTGAGTCTCCGTGTTTTCAAACTTCTTTCTCTGGTTTAGTCTTCTATTTGCTTAGGGCAAGCAAAGGCTAAGTCTGGGGGAGTTGATATATCATGGTTTTTACCCCTTTTAAGCCATGATAGAAGTCCGTTTTATAGAGTCTTTCTGATACAAGATAATTCCCACTTCAATTACCCAAGTGTACTCATGTCATTGCAGCACTTGAGATATCAATCCAAAAGGATTAAGATTAATGCACTAGAAGTACATAAACGTTATAATCTAAGTGAATCAATAAGGTTTTGGTTTTCTGTCTAACAACCTAATTTAATGCAATAAGAAGACGAGTAAAATGAAATAACTAAGATGATCAAGAATGCTAAAACCGAATCCCGGGATGAAATGTACGATTTCGACTATCNCCCCAGCCAAGATCGTGCTCCCTAAGTGAGGCCCAAACTGATCGGCGAGGGCGAGTGAAGCGCTCGGTTGAGAAGGGGAGGCCATAAAGAAAAAAAGAAAAAAAAAAGTCGAGGATGAAAGGAGCAAGTTTGTCGGAAATAATGGGGGAAGAACTTTTCGCAGAAGAAGACAAGTAATGAAGGAAAAATCGTAAGTGCGATTTAAATGAAGACAACTCAATTTAAAAAAAAAAGGAGTAAAGAGGACATCATTACCTTGGGAGTGAGAAGTTGAGGCGACGTGGGAAACTAAAGCAACGTGAACCGTTCATTTATACAAACCGCCCACTCGCCCTATCACTTCCCTTAGATATCGCACATTTAATACAAGATCCCCGCAATCTCGGCATTGAGCAAGCGAAGAACCAATCAGGGACCGAGATTGCGAGATCATATTGACTAAGAAATCAATCAAGACCCGAGATTGCAGCTTCACATCCTCAATGACAAGTCGATAAGGATGTTGGGGGGCAACTGTTGGGCCCAGATTCCGCACTCAAGGCCCAACACGAGTAAACAGGCTTGACAAGGAAGGCTCGACTCACGACGAGATCTCATGAGGCTATTTACAAGCTGAAGTAAGCGAGGTCGCAAGATGGAGCAAGTCAACAAACTGGAAAGAACCGAGCATGAGGAAAGGAAGCGAGGTCGTTGGGAGCAGGAGCGTGTATTTTACCAAGTCAAACGCGCTAACTTGAGATCCTAGAATCAAGCTCAGCATTAAAGACAGAGATTATAGATTTAATTTTGCGTTTAATGTAAATAATTAAGACTAGGCAGTTACGTTTTCAACTGGTATAAGTTTGAAACACCAGTCATACTGTAAGAGGACTGAATTCTTGGCGAACAGAATAATATACAACTTTTCTCTCAATTTTCTCTAAGTTTTTCTAAGTACATTCAACCTAAAGCAAGCCGAGAATTGAGGTTGTGAGATTTTGCTCTCACAATCATGTAAACAACCGTTGAAGAGGCTTCTGCCCAGAATGACTCTCTTAAACCAGTTTCACTCAATAAACTCATGACCTTTTCTAGAATAGTTCTATTCAGCCTCTTAGCCACTCCATTTTGTTGAGGAGTATAAGGACAGGTCTTGTGACTCATAATCCCTTTGGCTTTGCAGAAGTCATCAAAGATCTTGTTACAATATTCCAAGCCATTATCTGTCCTTAATGCCTTCAACTTCTTTCCACTTTGATTCTCAACTAATGCCAACCATTCAACAAACTTAGAGAATGCTTCATCTTTTGTCTTAAGAAAATAGATCCATACATTTCTAGAAAAGTCATCCACAAACGATATGTAGTACTGACACTTAGACAAACTTGGTGTCACGTTTGGAGAACCCCACAAATTCGAGTGGACATACTCAAGAACACCCTTTGAAGTATGTTTTCCTGTCTCAAAAGACAGCTTATGAGATTTCCCTAGTATGCAGAACTCACACTGCTTCATCTCTAAAATCTCATTCACCTTGAGCAGCTCCTTTTTAACCAGCAGTTGCAATCCCTTATTACTTATATGGCCAAGTCTGCTATGACATAAAGTGGTTTTGTCCACTGCTTCAATAGCTGCATTCATCTTTTCTAGTTCTGGTTTTCCATCAAGAAAATACAAGGTGTCTTAGTAATCACCAACTAGAACCTCCTTGTCTCCTTTGAAGACTTGTAATATGTAGTTTCTAGATTGAAACCAACAGCCGTGAGTTTCAAGTTGTCCCAAAGAAATCAGATTCCTTCTTGTTGTAGAATAGTATCTCATTTTTGTTAACACAACTGTACTCATGTTGTAGTTAACTATCTTGATCTTTCCAATAGCTGTAATTTCACAATAGGTATCATTACCCATTAGAATTTTACCACCATTAATCTCTTCTACCTCAAACATTAGATCCTTCATGCATGTCTTATGATATGAACATCCTGAATCTAATACCCATCCATCCTTTGAATGTTGTTCAGAAGCGGTTAAGATCACAGGCTCTGCCCACTTTGACTTACCAACACCCGCCTCTGCTTTATCACTTCTAAACTGACTTGAACTATACTGATTTCTCTTAGGACAATCTCGCTTCAGATGGTCTTCACTTCCACATACCCAGCAAGCCCTTTTGCCTTTCTCTCTGGACTTACTTATGTTGTTAGACCTTCCTATTGACTTACTTCTTTTATCAGTTCTACCTCTTGTTTGAACCACTAACCCTTCCTCAGCATTTTTCTATTTATTGGAGATACTTTTTTCTTTTAATTCTAATTTTATAGAATAGACTGACTTGATTATCTCCTTCAGTGTGATTGTATCTTTCCCACTGCTATACTTCATAGTGTGTACCAAATGGTCAAACCGTTTAGGCAAACTGTTAAGAAGAATTGCAGCCTGATCCTCTTCACTCATCTCTACATTTAGGCTTGAGAGATCATATATCTGCTTATTGAATGTATCCAAGTTCCTATCCAGGTTCTTGTCTTCATCCATCTTAAAACTGTAGAATCTTTGCTTGAGATAAAACCTGTGTGGCAGAGATTTAACTTGATATGTGTTTTCCAGTGCTGTCCACATATTATATGTTGTAGGTTCTTTGATAACCTTTCTTAACACAATGTCTGCCAAATTCATACTCAAAAGATTCCTAACCCTCCGATCATTCTCCAGCCTCTTTGGATCAAGTTTTACTTCATGCTCAACTCCTTCTTCTTTGATCTCTTTTCCTTTACCTTTAGGATCTACAACAGCTTCTGGCTGAAGCACATAGTCAAGCCCTAAGATCTCCAATTGTGCCAAGATCTTATGCTTCCACAAAGTAAAATCACCCTCCATAAAATTTCTCCACCTCAGACCTACCCTGAATTGGCTCCATCTCACAAAACTTGTAGCTTCACAAGTCTTATATCCTTGAACTCAAACTCAGAATACCAATAATCAACAACAACTTTTGGTACAATAAACCTTGAACCTGTGAAGATATGTACCTTAGATGAACACTCCTTCTAATCTTGATTAGAATCCTTAAAACTGAATAGTTTTAACCTAGCTCTGATACCACTGTTGGTGTTTCCTCCAAGTATTCAGTTCTGATTCTCAATTAAGATTGCAGGTAGTTGATTATACTTGCGTTGGTTTGTTTTTATGCAGAAATTAAAGAACACCAAGATATACGAGTTCCCAAGATCAACGTGATCTCGGTACGTCTCGGTGAGCTTTCACCAGCTCACAAAGGTAATATCTTGGATGCAAAGTACAAGAGAGAACCATCACCAAACTCACGTCACTCACCTTACAGAGATTTAACCCAAAGAAGAAATAAATATTTAAGTTTTTTTTTTCTTTCACCTTCTCTCAATCTTCTTTTACTCTGTTGAATGTTTGTTAACTTCTACCTCTCTTCTCTCTCTGTCAGTGACAACATATATCTTGCATCCAATACCCTTTTCAGCCAGCTCCTGCTTTACTCTTCTCATTGATTGACACTTATCAATGACACATCTTCTTTTTCCACAAAACTAAGAAAAACAGGTATCATTGTCGTTTCTTCTTTGCTGCTTTAAACCAGACTTCTTTTGGGCCAGCTACAACCACTCAGCCCAATACAGAAGAAGAAGAGCCCACCTATTTGAGCCCAATCATAATCACGACAATCACTAATTATAATTTCTATAGTTTTTTAAAAATTTCTATCATCGTTTGTCCAGAACAATGATCAGCTTTACATCAGAATTATTTGACACTTTGACTTCCATACTTAAAAAAAAATAATCAGTTTTTTGAATTCGAGCTGGTTTATGAGAGTCGGAGTAATGATGTTAAAAACATATTTCTTTGCACATAACATCCCAAATATAATTTTTGTTTGTCGTTATCATATTGGTTGCTTCTAGCATTAGAAAAAAATAGGCTCGTATGGCAGAAATACCATTGAAAAATAACTATCGAGATTTTAGACTATTTGAACTCTGATATGCGCATCTGCCTTCCTTTCGTCACTATGACTTGGTTTTGAAAGAAGGATTTCACTCGACCAGAGTTCTTAGCTTCTAACTTCATTCATTTGAAAGGTCGATCATAGTTGGAATTTAGGAGCAAATCCAGAAAAAAGAGGAAGAAGGCGGAAGCTATTGAATATTAATCTATTCTTATACTCGTGAATACTCGTTTTTAAATACGGATGTAAATAAATTTTTATTAATGAATAAAAAATGTTTTGCTGTAAACGAAAATCCTTAATTTCACATTCTTTTCATCTATTTCAATTTTGTTACTGATAAGATCATAGACAAAAAAAAAACACAATTTAGTGATGATAATATACTTTAGTTTTATAAGCTTAAAACATTATTGGACTTGTTATCTCGAGCCTCGAGGCCCAATACCATTTAACAGTGTGTTTGTACATTTTTGGATATCGAAGTTAAACCCTTCAATCAAAATCAAAACCCATCTGAAATCAAATACGACCGTTAAATCTGGAACCTTGGTTTTGGATATCGCCATGGTGATTTTATCACTCGTCTCTTGTTCCGTTTCCCTTTTCTCACCGCCGATTTGTCTCCGGCTTCATCTCCCGCCAGTCACAGCTCTCTGTTCCCATGGAAGCTTCCCTGCTTCTACATTTAAGACTGAGCTACGACCGTTGCTTGTCAGCTTCTTAGATCGTCGGGAGACAGGTCTCATTTTCCGATGTGATTGCATTAGTTCTCCGATTGACTGTGGAAGTCAAATGGGTAAGTTAATTTGTTAGTTCTCTGCCATTGCTTGTCAATTTTTTTCTGTGAAGCATATTCGCAAACACTTGTTGTGCGTTTTATCAGTTGCTTCTTTCTTCTTCCTTTGCAGAGACTCTGTTTTCGTTATTCCGAGATATTGGGTTTAGGGAAGAAGAAACGGAGATGATTGTAGCGAAGAACCCAGATGTAAAGTCGACGTCTTTGGATAAAATCGGTGCCCGTATTGCTTCTCTTCAGACTCTGAAAATTGATGGCTTCGCTCTTCAGGGTTTGATTGCAAAGTACCCTAATTTGTTGACCTCAGAAGAATTTGACCTCGTTATTACATTCTTGGTTGATGAACTCGAGGGAAGGCTAGAGCCTGAACTAGTGGAGCGTTTACTCGCTGTGGTAGACACATCCTTCTTGCTTAGTTTCAATCAAAAGGTGAGATTGCTTATCCACCATGGGATACCAAAAGAAAAGATCTCTCACGTATTGAGCAAAGTATACCTGAATAAACTGCTGTATCAGAAATCAGTTGAAGACATTGAGAGATTGATTAGTTTCTTGGAACCTTTTGGTGGAATCGGTATAATTGCGAGGCGGCCAGTCATTCTCAACAGTGACTTGGATACTCAGTTGATTCCCAGGGTTGAATTCATCAGGAATCTTAGCGGGGAAGACGATTTCGCCACTGGAACCGTGCTTCGTAGACTCCCTGCCATCTTGAGTTACAGTGTTGAGCATATGAACAGCCACGTCGAGTTCCTCAAGTCTTTTGCAGGCTTGACGAGTGAACAAGTGTTTAAGATTGTTCATGTGTTCCCTAATGTGATCAGCACCAGTAAAGAGAGGAAACTTCGCCCCAGGTTAGAGTTTCTGAAAGAATGCGGCTTTGATTCCCCCGGCATCTTCAAATTCTTGAGTAAAGCACCGTTGTTTCTAGCTCTATCCGAAGATAATCTCTCGCACAAACTCGGGTTGCTGGTGAAGATTGGATACAAGCATAGAACAAAGGAACTGGCATTTGCGATGGGAGCTGTGACCAGAACAAGCTCTGACAATATGCAGAGGGTAATTGGGCTGTACTTGAGTTACGGTCTTTCGTTTAAAGACATTCTAGCTATGAGCACAAAGCATCCTCAAGTATTGCAGTATAATCATAGTTCTTTAGAGGAAAAACTGGAGTATTTGATCGAGTACATGGGTCGTGAAGTCGAAGAGCTTCTTGCTTTCCCTGCATTTCTAGGATACAAGCTTGATAGCAGGATCAAGCACCGGTATGAAGAAAAGTTGAAGAGCAGAGGTGAGAACATGTCTCTTAACAAGCTTTTGACAGTATCAGCTGAAAGATTCTCTAAGACCGCGGAAAATATTGAAGTGATTTGCTTATGATTTGAGTGGCAAAAGATACAACATAAGTTAGTGAACCGAGTTTAAGTTCATTGAGAAATACAATTAAACAACATAAGTTCCTTAATGTTGTTGCTCAGAGGTTAGTTTGTGCCTCAGTTCTTATGAATCAAATGTAACATAGCGATTCCTCTCTCCACCAACTCTTGTTGCAACTTTTGGTTTGATTCTCTGGTGAACAATGTAACAAATCTTTTTACTACCTTTTTATATTTATATATGAAAATTCTTGTTCTCTTTTTGTTTTGTTCATATGCTTCAACTCTGTTACAACTTTTGTTGAATCCAGTTTCCAGGAATCGTTAATTAAGCAGAGGATTATCTTGTGTATGTTTGACAGATGTAGATGGTTTGTCCCACATACGAAAAAGCAAAACAAATACTTTTCGGAAAAACGTTGTCGTGACACAGACCCACAAAAAAGAGAGTAATTTATACAACTGTGAATTAGATGAAGATGGGCTTTAAATATAAATAAGTGGGCCTTCGCCATTTATCCTTAAATCAAACCCATATATACTTTCTATTTTATACGGAACTGTCCCACATCGCTATATTTTAGCAAAACCTCGGTCTATATATAACTCAGAGAAGGCAACGTTGGTCACGACCTTACTTGAACAGGATCTGTTCTATAGGCTCGTACCTCTGTATCCTTGGTTTCTAAGGAGACAGGCCCTAAACCCTGGTGGATGAACAATGACCGTGTGATCAGAGCGTGATTAACGGCCACGATCATCTCTGGATGCATCTGGTGCTGTAGAGGATCGTTACTCGGTTCGGGTTATCCCTAGCCGGGGCGGTTGCACGGCGGTCTGACAGGTTCCGTTTTTTATTTTCGAATATTTTTTTTAACTCTTTAACATAGTTCCTGGTGATGAATCTAATGAAATTTTGAGAAAAGCTCTCTACGTTTACTCTGTTTTCTTCTAGTATTGAATAAACCTACAATGTATAATAATTTTTTGAGAAAAGCTCTCACGTTCTCATTATATAATAAGTTTCCCCCACGCCGTTGGATCATCTGGGAATAGATAGTAAAGTTTGCTTTGTATTAAGAGGAGAAAAGCTTACATTCTTAGCAAAAAAAAAAGTTTGCTTTGTAGTACGTTTTGTCTCGGACAAAGTATCCTACAAGAATGACTCAATAGATGGCAATCCAAACGATTTATTAACAAAAACCCTCCATCAATTCTTTAGTTTGAAATGTTTTAGTATAATTCGACCAGTTGAAGTTTCCAAACACGTATAAAGTGATAAGTTTATTTTCTTAGTAGTATGCGTTCTCTCGTAATTTACCATTGATTATTAAGCAGGATAATCTTGAGGTATATCGACACATAGAATTATTTACATCTATGTATAAGAATGTCAATATGCATTTTCGTAAACTAACTCTGTCTCACATTGAAAACGTTACAAAAGAGAAGCCCATTACAACTCATTCCAAGTGATTTAAAGATGTCGTTGTTTACCAAGTGTTATTAGCTCGACTGGAAAAATATCTTAGGCAAAGCCTAGAAGTCACATGATCGACGTTTGTGACGAAATTAATATTACATGTTGTGGTTCCGGGTCTGAGAGATTATGGGCTTCGGCCCATAACCTCCTGGTAATCCAAAGAAAAAAGATGTCGTTGTTTAAATACTACTAGAAGAAGCACCACTCTGTAATTAATAGTCTTTCGAGGAAGACAAAAAGTGAATCACAATCTGATTTTCGCACAATTGTAAAATATTTGTGACAGTTGTTGATGTTGTATAAATTTCATGAAACGGATAGCTTCTTCTTTCAATTTTTTTGGTTGCCTTGGTGATGAAGCTATGTCCATCGGCATTCAGAAAAACATATGCTTATAGACTAAAGATTATCGTTAAGGTTATCGGATTACTCTCTAAATCAATTCTTGAGTTTAAAATTATATATTTCTAAGTTTGAAGTTACAAGAAATTTACATTTAATAATAAGTTCTACGTTAACGATTGATTAGTATGCTCGGCTACCAACCATCGAGGAGGGAATATAACAAAATCAAGTAAGGCCACACCAGGTTTATCCGTTGGTGCTGTAAGAACTGAGAGTATAACCCCCAAAAGAGCAATTTACATTGAATGTCAGCAATCAACTGATAACAAAACTGAAAGAACATAAGAGTAACAGTTAGGCATAGATTTAGCACTCTTACCAGTATTTACTGATGGATCCCCATGATCTACAAGGACAGTATTGTATGGACAGAACTTCTGCAGGTCATACTGCAACAGATGGAAAATGATATCTTCAGAAAAAATGAGTTAATTTTTCAGAGCTTAGACTCATCAATAAACCTGTATTCACCTTATAAGGCACGTAATTGCCATGCCAGGCGACCACATTGAATGGAGAGAAATCTTGTTTAGCAGTAAAAAGTTCACCGCCAAACTTCTGAACAATTGTGTATTCAGGCCGGAATCCTTCCTCAAACCATGCCGTTGGTGCAAGAAAATCTCTTGGTGCAGCAAGACCATTGGCACCTTTACACATCCAACGATAAATATTATTATTGGGGCGGCTTTTATAAATACAATCCGGGAGGTTGAATCAAGAAGAACCCGAGTACCTATTGGTCCAAGATCAGGAAGCTGAAAATGAGCACCATAGATTTCAGCAACATAACCACGCGATTTTCCGTCCGGTAGATCAATGGAAAAACGGAATCCTTGTGGTATGACAGCAATTTCACCCGGAGATACCAAAAGCCTTCCACACTCAGTTTCCATCCATAGCCCTAGACACCCACTCACAATATCAGAACAAAACAAAACTAAACTAAACATTTATGATTAATCTTAATTCCTTCCCAAAAGATGAACTTTATAACAATGAATAAACCCAATCTTGACCGTATATACACAGTTTCAAAGTAAGGCATTGGGACTAACTTACTTCCTGCCTGAGGAACTAACAAGAAGTCACCATCTGCGTTGCAAAATGCAGAGTCTTTCATTCCTTTGTTAGCCGTGTACCTTCAAAGCAAAGAATATGGGATCATTACTTATCTATCACTGATCTAAACCAAATCATTTAGCACAAGAGAAGAAGAAGAAACCAAATATATACATGTGAATTGCGAATCCATGGCGAAGAAACGAGCTTCCAGCTCCACAAATAGTGTATAACCCATCAATGAAATCAGTTGGCGAATCAGGAATATCCTCAGGCCTCCAACGAAGCTGAGTCGGATTCGTACGACTGTTCGATGCATCGAATTCACTCACAAGCTTCTTATGAGCAGGCACTCGAGGCTTGAACGGTTCGTGTGTGACCGATGGTTTGATCCGATACAACCAGCTTCAAAATCAGATATCAGGAACACGAAAGTCAAATTGAAAAATAGGACCAACACAGTTGCTAGAAAAATGAAGATGAAATAGGTCAAAAAAGAGTATAAGAACCTTCGTTGATTGAGCTTGCGAGGGGAAGTGAAAGAAGTGCCGGAGATCTGCTCGGCGTAAAGACCGTAAGGACAAACAAGAGGACTGTTCTGATCTGGCGGCAAAGCTCCGGCGATCGCCTCCGACGAGAAGTGGTTACCGAAGCCTGATTGATACTCTAGCTCTGACTCTGCAAGCCTCTCTCCCATGGCTTCTTCTTCACATCAGAGAGAGTGAAAGAGACGACGTCTGATTTTAAAATTCCTTTCCTTTCCAAAAATAAACAGAGCCACTTACTTTCTAAAATTCTTCTGCGTGGCAAAGCGTTTACGTAACTTATATCTATTAGTTGGGCTTTGGCATAAATGGGCTTTTGACAATCAGGCCCATTTTTAGTTGAATGCTTTTTGTAAGTCGAGAATAAGTCCTTACTTTAGTCCCACATCGGAAGTAGTAGTCAAGTTGATAGGTCTCGCTTAGATATAAAAGGAAGAGGCTTTCGTTGACTGAAACTCATCTTTGCGCTTGGGGCAATGACGCAGCTAATGAGGTACTAACCGAGGCGCGTCTATTGCTGGTTGAAAACTATTTCCAAACCCCCTCCTGGGCCTAAGCTTGTCTTGGGCCTTCGAGAATTTCTGGAAGGGTTCCCTTCGGGGTAAAACCCTACAATTTATCAGTTTCATATTTTCTAGTTCAATATCTATAGCGTAGGGTTTCTGATTAATGTATTAGTCTTGGTTAGCAAATTTTTCCTGATCGGTTACACAGATGCTTCTAAAACCCAACCGGAAGGTGAGTTGTGTGGTTTTCGTTACGGTAAGGATCAAATCAGTGGTCGTTTCACAATGTTTATAGCATACGTCTGATAGAAAATTACTAAAAAAACGTCCATTTTTTTATTTCGAATCGATTTAATATATATTTCGAGTTGTTGTAGCCTTATAGTTGTAGGCATTAACAAGTTTATTGGGTTTAACATTAAACAAAAACCGGGTTTAGTGATCCATAAAGCCCAGATCTCGATGTATCAACCCATCAAAATATCAAATGCTTGATCCCACATCTTACCGTGTTTTCTCTGCTCTTAGCGGCATACGCTTATTTTTGGAAAGGGTTTTGTTAACAAAAACCCTCCATCAATCTTTGAGTTTGAATTTTATGTTAAACGAAAGATTCATCGCAGGATTACAATTTATAATAAAGTTACACGTTACCAGTTATTATTAAGCAGGATCTTCTCAGGTTCTCATTATATGATAAGTTTCCCCCACGCCATTGAATCATCTGGGAATAGATAGTATAGTTTGCTTTGTATTAAGAGGAGAAAAGCTTACATTCTTAGCAAAAAAAAAAAAAAGTTTGCTTTGTAGTACGTTTTGTCTCGGAGAATGACTCAATAGATGGCAATCCGAACGATTTATTAACAAAAACCCTCTATCAATTCTTTAGTTTGAAATGTTTTAATATAATTCGACCAGTTGAAGTTTCCAAACACGTATAAAGTGATTAGTTTATTTTCTTAGTAGTATGCGTTCTCTCGCAATTTACCATTGATTATTAAGCAGGATAATCTTGAGGTATATCGACACATAGACTTTTGTCCCGCACCATTCCATCAAATGTACAAGTTCCAAACTATTATCATCTTGTGTTAGTACTAGTCATCCTTGTATAGAGAATGACATTCTTTGTTAGTGTTGATGAAAATGTCTTCAAGCACGGAAGAGTATGGATGGTAGATTTTTGCAGAAGATATTGAAGATTAATATCCAAAACTAAGAACAGCGGAAATGAGACGACCAAGACTGAAGGGATAAGAGAGAAGCGATTAAGGCAAACAAAAGCATATATTTCTCTACCTTTTGGGTAAAGTTTCTATTGTAAAAGCTGTTAATATTAGTTTTATACAAACAGAGTACTATTATGAGTTCTGTCTCGGAAGAATGATTGACATCTATGAATAAGAATGTCGATATGCATTTTCGTAAACTAACTCTGTCTCACATTGAAAACGTTACAAAAGAGAAGCCCATTACAACCCATTCCAAGTGATTTAAAGATGTCGTTGTTTAAATACTACTAGAAGAAGCACCACTTTGTAATTAATAATCTTTCAAGGAAGACAAAAAAGTGAATCACAATCTGTGACAGTTGTAAAATATTTGTGACAGTTATTGATGTTGTATAAATTTCATGAAACGGATAGCTTCTTCTTTCATTTTTTTTGGTTGCCTTGGCGATGAAGCTATGTCCATTGTAATTCAGAAAAACATATGCTTATAGACTAAAGATTATCGTTAAGGTTATTGGATTACTGTCTATATATGGTATAAATTAGGTTATACGTTACGAGAGTTCTCTCTGTTCTTAAATCGGCGTACGCCTATTTTGGAAAGGGTTTTATAAACGAAACCCCCCCATCAATTCTTGAGTTTAAAATTATATATTTCTATGTTTGAAGTTACAAGAAACTTACATTTAATAATAAGTTCTACGTTAACGATTGATTATTAAGCAGGATCATCTAAGCTATTCTGTATTCACATTCGTGGGTCTTCAAAATATACTTTCTTTAATTTGTGTTAATGCTTTTAGCCAATGTGGTAGTGACGTGATTAAAAATGAGATAAGAGTTAGTAATATGGTCGAATAAAAGCGCAGTGTGTGTTACCATATTAGAAGAGAACATAAATGAATATTTACTAAAGTTTGGACCTAGGTTTTGACATAAATGAGCTTTTGACAATCAGGCCTAGGTTTAGTTGAATGCATTTGGTTAAGTCCTTACTTTAATCCCACATCGGAAGTAGTAGTCAGGTTGGTAGGTCTCGTTTGAATATAAATTAAATGAGGAGGCTTTCGATCACTAAAACTCATCTTTGCGCTTGGGGCAATGACGCAGCCAATGAGGTCTTAACCGACGCGCGTCTATTGCCTGGTTGAAAACTATTTCCAAACCTCTTAGGCCTATGCTTGTCGTGGGCCTTTGAGAATTTCTGGAAGGGTTCCCTTCGGGGTAAAACCCTACTATTTTTCAGTTTAATATTTTTTTTAAAACAAGTTTACGGCATCGTAATTCTGTCTGAAATTTCAAATTTGTAAAACATGTATAATGTTTATAGAATAACGTGTTGACATGTTTTAGTGACTGCTTCGTTTGGAAGTTTACCTTATTGGTTATAAGATTTACCCAAATGCTTTTAAAACCAAACCGGAAGGTAAATTGGGTGGTTGTCTTTTCGGTAGGATCAAATCAATATACATATATCTGATGGAAAATAATTAAAACACCCCACATCAGACATATTTCTTCTAGTCAAGCACAGGGGACAGATTTAGCTACGGCCTCTCATGGAGACGGGTCAAGCGACCTACAAGTAAGATGAACCGAAGTGAAAACCTTAAGAGTTACTAATGAATTCAACTACAAATGTCGTGGAGTGTTTTACTTTATCGCTTGGCTTTCTCTATCTAGTTCTATATCAACTTTGTGTCTTTTCATCCTCATCCAAAAAAAAACATAGGAATAGAGAGACATGTTATGTACACAAGTACACAACACATGTAAGTCTACACTACGTTTAGTGCCCACTTTGAGCAACAAAGGATTTGTTTTCTTTGTTCTTCCCTACGCGATTTTTTTGTTTTTTAAGCCCTAACCTTAGTTCACAACATGCTGTTCACAAAACAAGAGAAGTTTGACACTTGAATAAATGAAATCATTGGGTCTTTTTATTACAAGATGCGCATTAATTATCCCAACATCGCTCTTCTGGATAACAAACTCATCCCTTGTATTTATAATTAAGCTTACAATTCTGTTACGTGGATAGATTTAACCCCTAGCTAAGTGTGTGGACTTTATTTCACCTCGACCAACTACGTGAAACGACAAGAATTAGCTTCTTCTTTATATATATTTACTAATCTTGAAGTTGTAGTTTACTAATTACAAATTATAATTTTGATGGATCTAATCACTTGTGTGTGGGAGCGACTGATATGCGAGCACTCCATCTTTGAGAAGAGGAGAAAAGAACGGAATGGAAACGATTACTAATACGTACGAAACACCAACATTACCACATGAGCTAGTATAAAGAGAGTAGAGAGCAAGGACTGAAGATAAGTAAGCTAAAGCTGAACAAACCCAAACCAAGTCGTCAAAAATGAGTCCTCAAGTCCTGCAGTATAATCATAGTTCTTTAGAGGAAAAAATGGAGTATTTGATCGAGTACATGGGTCGTGAAGTCGAAGAGCTTCTTGCTTTCCCTGCATTCTAGGATACAAGCTTGATAGCAGGATTAAACACCGGTATGAAGAAAAGTTGAAGAGCAGAGGTGAGAACATGTCTCTTAACAAGCTTTTGACAGTATCAGCTGAAAGATTCTCCAAGACCGCAGAAAATATTGAAGTGATATGCTTATGGTTTGAGTGGCAAAAGAAACAACATAAGTTAGTAAACCGAGTTTGAGTTCATTGAGAACTTACAATAATTTAAAAGCTGAGAGTTAAGCTAAGCTTTTTTGTATATTCCTTAATGTTTTTGCTCAGAGGTTAGTTTGTGCCTCAGTTCTTATGAATCAAATGTAACATAGCGACTCCTCTCTCCACCAACTCTTGTTGCAACTTTTGGTTTGATTCTCTGGTGAACAATGTAACAAATCTTTTTATATTTATATGAAAATTCTTGTTCTCTTTTTGTTTAGTTCATATGCTTCAATTCTGTTACAACTTTTGTGTAATCCAGTTTCCATGAATCGTTAATTAAGCAGGATTATCTTGTGTATTTTTGACACAGATGTAGATATTAAAAAGCAAAACAAATACTTTTCGGAAAAAGTTGTCGTCACAACTGTGAATTAGATGGAGTTAGGCTTTAAATATAAATAAGTTTGTCGCGGGTTTGATATCCTCATGTCACGGGTTAAGTTGCTCATACTTGGTGAATGAAATTTACCTTCAATAGTTTGTATTGAAAACAATATTATTCATGCTTTAATGTTTTTTGTTGTTTTGCTATTTCATATATTCCATTGTATAACTATTTTTCGTATATATCATTCATATTAACTGACAGTCCATATTTATAGCAGTAACCTAGTAATTTTGTTTCAATAGGGGATATTATAATCAAACCCGTGAGTCTAAAGATAGACAAACTAGCAAAACCCACTTGCCCACAAGTTCTTGGCAAACTAGAAAACCATATATTGAGAACTACAAATTAGATTACTTTTTTTTGTCACCAACATTATAAAACCTAAAACGATTCAGAAATCAAAACCAAGGGTACATAGTTTACATACATCGTATCAAAACGGATAAAGACGAACACTCCTAGAAAAGATATTTGAGAAATAGCCTAAATTTGTAATGCTGGTACATTTAAAATGAATGTGATTAATTGTTTCATCATCCGCCTTCCATACCGTATACATTGTGTCTCACAATTAAATTTTTTAAATCTCAAATTCGATATAACCGAGACACATTTTGATCTGGTTTGCGGGATAAAATGTTTTATTTTTGGAAAATACTTTAACTTTCATGTAAATGCATGTAAATTAGATTTATTAACTATCTTGTAGAAAATGAACTACGATACTAGATTCAATGTATAATCCACAGATGTGAAAGAGAAACAACTTTAAGCCTACTTGGGAAGTACGGAAACAAATAAAATTCGCTGCAACTTGTCACCGTTTGATGTCGACTTCACCAATATTCACACTCAACAAATAAATCAACCAAAATAAAATTCTAGAGTCTAAAACAATTTCAAACATAATGTACACATACTTCTTTTTTTTGGGTTCACAAACGTACACGTACACATACCTATAACAACAAATATATTGTAAGAAAATAGTTTGTGGTGATCTACAGTTAGTCATCTATTTTTACAAAATTTTCAAAATAATTTACCTCATCAAACAATAATAGCAAAAAAAAAAAAGTATACATATTCAGAGAACTTTTTTCACTAAAAAAATCATAGATAAATGCGATCATGGTGTTTACATTAACGGATTAGTCTTCTTGAATCCCAAATTCAAGAACGACCCAGAGCCCTAATTCAAGAACATTCCAAAAAGACAAATGTGACTAAGATTGTTGAGAAAGTTTGTCTTCTTGAATCTTGAAAAGTGGAAAACATACAATTTATCTAACAAATCATCTCAAACAAGTGATCATATCACTAGGATAAAAGAAACAAAGATGATTTCGCATAAAAAAAGTAAACAAAGCGTCCAACACAAATTTAAACAGATTTCAAACAATCAATAGCTCCACAAGCTCTCTCCGTCGGAATTCTCCGGCGAATCATCACACGGAGGCGATCCCATCCACGGCGGAGCCACCATCATCCCCTTCGCCATATCCACTAGCAAACCAGGCATGTTCAATAGCTCTTCTTCATCCACAAACTCCGTAGCTGTAGATCCCGCCACATCGCAAACTGATTCATCTTCCTTCTTTTCACCTCCCTTAACTGCCGCATTGGCCGCCGCAGCCGCAGCCCCAACCGTAGCAGCCGCCGTAGCCGCAGCGATTCGGATATGAGCTGCGGAGGAGGAAACCGGAAGTGGGTAACTCCCGACGGAATCCGGGAAGTTCAAGTCAGCTTCTCCGCCTTTGAGAGCCAGAGCCCCCACGTCGTAGGCGGCAGCAGCCATCTCCGGCGTCAGATAAGTCCCAAGCCAGACACGTGTCGTCTTCTTAGGCTCTCGGATCTCGGATACCCATTTTCGGCCCCGGCATCGGATTCCCCGGTAAACCGGTTGCTTTTTTCGGCGAGAGATGGTGCCGGCGTTAGTGGCCATTAATGTATCATTATCATTTCCACTTGTAGTAGAAGAAGCAGCCGCAAAAGAAACAGTAGTAGTAGTGATAGTAGCAAGTGGACAAGAGTTTTCACACGTGGCAGAGCCAGAGAGACTATCACCGCACGTGCGAGTTGGCACAATAGTAACTGGCGACGAAGAAGCTTGGCTTAGAGCTTTAGGTTTAGTGATAGGATTTTTAGGGTCAGCCATATATATAAATAATGTATATGTGAATTTATATATGTATATATATATATAGAGAGAGAGAGATGGATAAAAATGGATTAGGGTCTTAGTAAAAGAAATTAAGGTTTTTAAATATGAGATGAAAGTGCGTGGGTATTGCGTGGGGTTTCCTTAAAGTGTGTTTTGTTTGTGTTTGTGTTTGTGTTTGGTTGGGTTATTTTTAGCTGTACAAAAAATAAAATCTATTTTTGTTAGTTTATTATTTTTATTGATTCAGATTTGGTTTGTATAGTCAATCAAGAGGGATAGATTTAGATACGTATTGTGTGCTGGAATAAGTGTTTCACTAAACCCAAAAGTATTTAAAAGCTTTATTCAATTTTGAGTGACAAACATCAGATTTTCATTAAAAATGAGAGAAAACAATATATATTTTGATATTCAAACTAGTTGAGGATATAAAGCTTCAGTTTTAAATGATAGCATGTTGTTAAAACGAGATGATTATATACATACATATTTTGTTTGCTTAAAGTCTAAAAAAAAAGTCTACAAAATTTGCAATTTGCAGATATCTATATGGAAATGAGTTGAATATAATATACACAGGCTTAAGAAATTTATTCTGGATCCTAGATTGAGGCCCAATAGCCTATTATTTCATTAGGTCGAATATGTTTGTAAATTTGTTCTCCATATAAATAGTACAATGATATTTTAAGAGAATAAAATCAAATATTGTATGTAATCTCGATAATGTTGCAAGAGTATATCATAACAAGTTTTCGTCAGGACATTTGGATTTCATATCTTTTCAATATAAATATAACCGCACGTAAAATTATAAACGACAAGAACTAAAAAACAGATTTAAGATCACACGTAGAAATAGAATGTCATATAAACATCATTTATATGTTTTCTTTGTTCTTCCCTACGCGATTTTTTTTGTTTTTTAAGACCTAACCTTAGTTCACAACATGCTGTTCACAAAAACAAGAGAAGTTTGAGACTTGAATAAATCAAATCATTGGGTCTTTTTATTACAAGATGCGCATTAATTATCCCAACATCGCTCTTCTGGATAACGCTCTTCTGGGTAACAAACTCATCTATTGTATTTACAAGGGTTCACGTTCTATTTCTCCCCGTAACTTCCGTATAATAAAAAATCTCCACGAAGTTTAACCCTAGTTCTATTTTTCCACAATTTGAAAGTTCGAATCCTATTTTCCCACGAAATCAAAGTTTCAAACATATTTACCCACGAAATCAAAGTTCTAAACCCAATTACACATAATCCACATTTTGTTTCAGTTACGGTTTAAAAACCAAACAAAACCGTCCAAACCCGATTTTAACAAAATTAAAATCAATTTTAACCAGACCTGACCCAAAATAATTAATACAGATCCAACCCGACCCGTTTT
Organism: Eutrema heterophyllum; assembly: GCA_002933915.1. Taxonomy (NCBI): domain Eukaryota; kingdom Viridiplantae; phylum Streptophyta; class Magnoliopsida; order Brassicales; family Brassicaceae; genus Eutrema; species Eutrema heterophyllum. The sequence continues at coordinate 93,974 of PKMM01044258.1, read as the reverse complement.
TGTTCTTCTTCTTCATCCGATTTTTTTTTTTTCGAAAATCAAATCACAATAGAAGCTCGAGAGAGGCAAGAGGCTACACTGATTCGGCTGAACTTTCCGACGGTATCTTCAGTTATGATTCCGTTTTCTGATCTATTGTTGTTATACAAATCTTACTCCTCTCTTCTTTTTTGTGTGTTTGATTTACATAAATTTTTCACTTCTTCTGGTTTGTTCGATATGTTTGTTTTCTCTTCGATCAGCCATGATTTCTTATGGTTTTGTTTTATGGGTCTGTTTCTGATTTGGGTATTTCCAGAGAAAGTTGGTAAATTTTCTCGATTCCAGTGGGAAATTTCTTTTGTTTGTCCAAGACTTTTTCTTTTTCTACACAGGACAAGTCAAGCTTTTTTGTGTACTTTTGTAATGAGATTTATCTTCTTATGTCTGAATCTATCGAAACTTCTCAAAGTTTCATTTATGCTGAATGGGTTATTGATTTAGCAGAGATATTATTAATAATTGTATTAACAAGATGCTTGATCCCAAGACTTGCGTGGTTTGTTTCATTAAATTCCTTAAATCATTCGCTTGTATATGAATTAACCATTTGCTTACAAGCAAGAGAACAAAAAGTAACTTCTGCTTATATTCGATATGGTAAGTTTGAGATGAAGCGTGGTGGAGTTAAGAAGAACAAGAGATTTCTATTGTGATTTGATTNTCGGGTTGCTGGTGAAGATTGGATACAAGCATAGAACAAAGGAACTGGCATTTGCGATGGGAGCTGTGACCAGAACAAGCTCTGACAATATGCAGAGGGTAATTGGGCTGTACTTGAGTTACGGTCTTTCGTTTAAAGACATTCTAGCTATGAGCACAAAGCATCCTCAAGTATTGCAGTATAATCATAGTTCTTTAGAGGAAAAACTGGAGTATTTGATCGAGTACATGGGTCGTGAAGTCGAAGAGCTTCTTGCTTTCCCTGCATTTCTAGGATACAAGCTTGATAGCAGGATCAAGCACCGGTATGAAGAAAAGTTGAAGAGCAGAGGTGAGAACATGTCTCTTAACAAGCTTTTGACATTATCAGCTGAAAGATTCTCTAAGACCGCGGAAAATATTGAAGTGATTTGCTTATGATTTGAGTGGCAAAAGAAACAACATAAGTTAGTGAACCGAGTTTAAGTTCATGGAGAACTTACAATAATTGTTTCATACAATTAAACAACATAAGTTAAGCTAAGATTTATTGTATATGTTCCTTAATGTTGTTGCTCAGAGGTTAGTTTGTGCCTCAGTTCTTATGAATCAAATGTAACATAGCGATTCCTCTCTCCACCAACTCTTGTTTGCAACTTTTGGTTTGATTCTCTGGTGAACAATGTAACAAATCTTTTTACTACCTTTTTATATTTATATATGAAAATTCTTGTTCTCTTTTTGTTTTGTTCATATGCTTCAACTCTGTTACAACTTTTGTTGAATCCAGTTTCCAGGAATCGTTAATTAAGCAGAGGATTATCTTGTTCTTGTGTATGTTTGACAGATGTAGATGGTTTGTCCCACATATGAAAAAGCAAAACAAATACTTTTCGGAAAAACGTTGTCGTGACACAGACCCACAAAAAAGAGAGTAATTTATACAACTGTGAATTAGATGAAGATGGGCTTTAAATATAAATAAGTGGGCCTTCGCCATTTATCCTTAAACCAAACCCATATATACTTTCTATTTTAAACGGAACTGTCCCACATCGCTATATTTTAGCAAAACCTCGGTCTATATATAACTCAGAGAAGGCAACGTTGGTCACGACCTTACTTGAACAGGATCTGTTCTATAGGCTTGTACCTCTGTATCCTTGGTTTCTAAGGAGACAGGCCCTAAACCCTGGTGGATGAACAATGACCGTGTGATCAGAGCGTGATTAACGGCCACGATCATCTCTGGATGCATCTGGTGCTGTAGAGGATCGTTACTCGGTTCGGGCTATCCCTAGCCGGGGCGGTTGCACGGCGGTCTGACAGGTTTCCGTTTTTTATTTTCTAATCTTTTTTTTGTTTTAACTCTTTAACATAGTTCCTGGTGATGAATCTGAAATAGAACTTACACTCCCACACTCTTCTTTATTGTATTGATGCAAGAACATGCTTCATTTGGATCAATGGTTCTGCTACTTAACTGTATTCAATAGCAGATTATGGATAAAGACATCGACATCATCACACAGCTTCATTGGAAAGAGATCTCTTGAACCTCGACTGTTCCGTTCGGCACCTCAGTAAAACAGAGTCACAAGTAGAATGGTGAAGACGATAACTTGGATTTCTACACCTTCCATGGTGATTATTGTTTCTTTTCTTTTCTACAGAGGAGAGCCAATTGCTTAGTTCGAGATGCTTGAAGGTGTATCTAATGAAATTTTGAGAAAAGCTCTCTACGTTTACACTGTTTTCTTCTAGTATTGAATAAACCTACAATGTATACGAGAAAGAAAAAAACAAAATTTTGAATATTCCCAATCTGAATTTCATCCCTTTTATTTTTTTTTATTTTCGTGAACCGAATAACTTAGAACCAAATCTTCTCCGTTCTATACACTATCTCTACACTATCTTGTGATTATTTTTCTTATACAACTACAGGAAAACACTAGCTAGATTTTAAGCAAATATTTATTTTAGAATTATTGGTTTGGTCACAAATAGAATTAGCCAACGGCTCACATCGCAAGATTCGCAACTACTAATTAACTCGAGTTGCTGTAGGCTTTTACTCACCTTACAGATAAATCAAAAGATCAAACATGTACAGAAGAAAGATACGGATATGTTTGGGCTTAGCCAATGAGCCTTCTCGATGTCACTAGCTTCTTTGTTATTGGGATGATTGGTTTCTCGAACAAAGCAGAGGTCTTGTTCCAGCTCTAGTACTTTTTCAAATCTCGAATCACTCACCGTCGCCGCCTTTAACAAATGAATCATAATTAAGGAAAATTAGGGTTTGGTTAATTTTCTCACCTGATAAACTCTTTGGCCAGCCTCTAATGAAACATTAAAACTTGTATGATAATTTTTATCAAAAAAAAAACTTATCATACAAACCATATTTATTATCATACATCCTAATTTTGGAAAGGGTTTTATTAACAAAAATCCCTCCATCAATCTTTGAGTTTTAAATTAATTATGTTAACAACGAAAGGATCATCTCAGGTTCCCGTTTTATAATAAGTTATACATTACCAATGTTCAATAAGCAGGATCATCTCTCTACCATGCCATTGGAACTTCTGGGTATAGATAGTAAAGTTTGTTTTGTCTCGGACAAAGTATCACACATCGGATGAAGAGTGTGCGAAGAACATATGAGATAATGGTGTAAGAATGACTCAATACATGTCGTTCAAAACGATGTTTAATAATCTTTGTTCAATACTCAATACATACAATATATAGATAATGCAAGAAAATTAACTTCTTTTTAAAAAAAAAATTGTTGTAGAACAAATGAAACAAAGAAAAAACAACACACACGTGAATATCTTTCATATAAGCTAATCTCATTGCTCCTAGCTTCACTTGTGTGTGGGAGCCGCTGCGCCGTTGCAAAAGAACCATCTTTTCGATTACTGAAAAATACGTGGCCAACATTTTGCACGCACAAGCGAAAAAGCCTAACAACAAGTAGATCCAATGTTTCTAGCTAGAACCGATTTGTAGTTTTTGATTACCAATAGAACTATATAGATATTATGTAGTTAAGGTTAACATGTGTGAGCAACCCGAG
>PKMM01044258.1:63974-89634 GCA_002933915.1 Eutrema heterophyllum | reverse complement strand
ACCTCTATATAAACCACAATTTAATAGTATGTCAATTACACACCAAAAAATTAAAATTCTAATAATAGTATCCAAAGCTATTTACTGCATCTGTTTCCCTAAATATTTTCTTTAAGGTATATATTTATATTTATTTCATCGAAAATTTCGTTCCTAAATTTATGTATTATATATTTTCACGGGTGATCTAATTTTTTTTTCTATTTTTTCATTTTTAGTTTATTTTTCACGGGTTATAAAATATTAAATTACAAATTCGCATATATGCGGATACTTATTTAGTAATACTATAAATAATTAAAAAAACTAAATAGTAAATAACCTCTTTAATGAGAAATAAATACTTTTCATATTCTCATCAATAATTTTAAAAGACAATTATATTCTTTCCAATTTAATATTTTCTTATTTGTAATGTCATTTCATGTAATAACTTACAAAACAAAATTAATTTTCAAAAATGTCTTCTTGAATAATATTATAGAGATAGAAACTATATCGAAATTAACTTAATATTATAGAGATAGAAACTATATCGAAATTAACTAGAAGATAATATTTTTAATATCAGCCCAATTATATTCTAAATTTGTTTCTCAACATAGAAAAAAACATGGTAACAAATATATCGAAAGTGCAAATTTAGTAAAATCTCCATCCATTCAAACGCACATACATTCCTATAAATACTTTCACACCATGCACCAAATCATAACAATTTCGTTTTTTTTTTGTTCACAAAACAAAAATGAGCAAATCATTTTTCAATACTTGTGTTGTTTCAATTACTATTCTATTCTTGATTTTCGATGTTAAAATAGTGCATAGTATCATATGCCCTGATGTGACAGCCACTTTGATGTCGTGTTTATCATACATTACCAGTCCAGAACCAGATGCTAAGCCAAAACCAGATTGTTGCAAAAGCTTGGACACAATTTACCGTATAGTTCCGACGACACAAGATCGTCGGATTTTCTGCGAATGTTTGGAAAAGGATGTAAAATCGATTAAAGCAGATACCAATAAACTTATCTAAGGTTTGTGGCTTTACTAGATTTCCAGTGACCTTTGACCCGACGACTGATTGTGGCAGGTAAATGTTAATATTTAAAACAAAAGTATTGATTCTTTAACTATATAATTTTCAATTTTGATCTAAATTAAAATATCAAGCTTTTTTAAAAAAAATAATTTTTTATTTATTTTATATAACTTATTAGTATATTTCTCTATTTAATTTTCTCAATCATTTACATGCAGCGTTCAGGTTTAGAGGTGGAGAAGAAATTGGAGTCAGCTTATAGATTTTTGAAGACATTTAATGTATTTTAATAATCTTAGAATAATAAGATACGACTTCAGTTTTTTTCTTCTTCTAATTTTCCGTATGTTTCTTTAATCTCCATATCATAAACATCTTTATATCCGTCCGAAGATTATGAGTAAGATTTGAAAACATTGTTCAACAATCTAATGCAATTTCATTTTTTTTTTTCGGTTTAGAATCCCCTGTAAGATTTATTTGATATAACAAAAATCTAATTAACGATTTGGAGTGCCATAAAAATGAAAAATATTTTAACGAATTAACAATTTTAGAGTTTTTACCAACCAACACCCCAAAGCCAGTACGCAATAACTATTTATTACAGAATTACTTTAGATAATTAGATTTTAGTGATTTAGATGAAGTATAATTTTGTATTTTTTATAAAGAGTATTTGCACCATGTAACCAAGGAAAACACCGAAATTTGGTAAGTAACCATTTCCTGTTTTCGACACTGTGCCGAACAATTTAATACCGAAAAACCCCTATATTCTAAACGAAAGTAGCTCCATTTTGTGTCAAAGTAGAGAGATATATACATCCATCATTCTCTCTCTTCTTTATCTTTCTTATCATGCTTTCATTCTGAAATTCTCTTCCTTCTTCCTTCTTCCTTCTTCCTTCTTCCTTCTTCCGTTTCTCATACGACTAGAAAAAATGACATAGATTATCTTCGCTTCAGATTTGTCAGTAAATGTCCATCTCCAAAACGGCGATTCTATCGCAATCCATTCCAACAAATAATCGGTTTGTCCTTCTTCCATCGTGAAAGCTTCTTTTTGGTCCTTTTTTACATTTATAACTGCACTTAACACCACCGTAACACTAGCCACGATAGTAGAAAAAAGCTTCGAAAGGTTTGGCTCGAGTTGACTCAAACGTACTGAGTTGACTCACTGAGTTAGGTCCGACTCAGATCTGAACTTCCTATCGGAACTCGATGCCGGCTTGGTTTTACGTCGGTCCAGTCACCTCGACCTCGCCGCCGCTGAGCGAAGTTCCCTTGCCGGCTTTCTTCGTGAAGAAAAGCTGAATCTGGGTTTGATTATTTTTGTATGTTCTCGATGTCGTCTTCGATTGAAGATTCAAGGAGATAAGTTTGTTGTATATTTGAAATCTGAATTGGTTTTTAAATTCATTGTTAGACCGCTTACATATTTAGTAACGTGTTATATTTATCTGTAGTGCACTAAGCAAATCAGTAACACCTTTTACAGATAAATAACGTGTTATATTTATCTGTAGAATCTGGGTTTGATTATTTTTGTATGTTCTCGATGTCATCTTCGATTGAAGATTCAAGGAGATAAGTTTGTTGTATATTTGAAATCTGAATTAGTTTTTAAATTCATTGTTAAACCGCTTACATATTTAATAACGTGTTATATTTATCTGTAGTGCACTAAGCAAATCAGTAACACCTTTTACCAATCTATATAACTCAATATTGTTATCAATCTAACATGTTCTTTATGGTGCAAAAAATCTATCAAACTCTTATATATATTTGACCAATCATAGTTTCCTTGCGGGAATTCGCAATAGTGACTGGCTTCCCATGTGGTTGATACCCGAAAAGTACCGGAGTATCCAGAGAGGGTGAGTTTATGATTATGTAGATAAGTTTTCAGTTTACCAGTTAACAATATTGATTACGATTACTAAGATTCATTACACGGATAACAATAAACTGGATAGATAACCACAATGTTAACAAAGTAACATGATTGTTACCCGCTAACGATATCGATTTTGACTACTAACAATAAGGTTACCGATTTCATATTGGAGTGTAATATATCAAGTTTTGGTAACTGATCCACAGTTAAAGGGATTACATATTTGCTAACAGATTCATTATACAAATAACAAATAGGTTGGATTGATAACAATAACGTTATCAAAGTAAGAAATTATTCACCAGTGATGTATAACATGTGTAATAGCTGATAACAAATTATATATCGATCTATTGTTACATGCTAACAAGGACACATTCATGTTTATGCTATATATTCGAAGAGTTTGTGGAGATTGTTTAGGTGAAGCATGAGTACTTTGAGTTATAGGTATACCTACATGTTTATGGATTTCTAGTGGATTTGACTAGAAAAGGTTCCAACCACCGGAGCTCATCGAGAAATTTGATCGAAGAAGATGATGACCCAACGCATAAGTTCATCAAGTGATTTCATCGGAGAAGATGACCTACTGCCAAGCTAGGCGATGAATAATGGAGATGCTAAACTTTGTATTTGTGTTATAATATTATTTTTAACTTGTTACAAATAATTGTAACGCGATAAGCATATAATTACAACGCTAAACATAAAGTTAGAGGTAAACCTACATATTTATTTGATACAATAAAGATTTTAGCCAGCTATACCTTTATGTGTATCTTTAAATTAGTCTTTGAGATTCATTGTTAGACTGCTAACATATTTAATAGCCGATTACAATTTATTTTTAGGTGATGTACAATGATAAATGTTTATACATTACATACACATTCAATATAAATAGCAAGTCTTGTATAGAAGTAATGTTAATAATGACCAGTCTATTAAACACATGCGACCCATCCACACAAAGTGTCAAACATCGATAATTGGCTAAATGATAAATAACCGCTAACTTATTTGAGTATGAATTAGTTTGCCAAAATTAATGTTAGACTGCTAACATGTGTAATAACCAATAACAAATTATTTATCGTTAATATCTACTGTTACATGTATAATGTTAGCGGTAACAAATTAGACTGATAACATGTCTTATAGAAGATAACAAACTATTTATAGACTCAGTACAAATTCACTGAGCGACTCGGTACTTTCGAGTTAACTCAAGCCCAACTCACTGAGTCAACTCACTGAGTCAACTCGCTTCACCGGATTTTCGCCGAATCATCACTCGATCTTCACCGGCAATCTGAAAAACAGAAGTCGGCACCATCACCATCATCAAACCATAGTCTTCGTTGGATCTTCGATAGCTTTCATTTTCCTCCATCTTTGAAGAACTCCATGAAAGAGAAATGGAGAGAAAAAAAAGAAGAGAAACGTGTGGTCTAGATTGGACGTCTCTTCATTTGCCAAATATATTATCACCCCCTACAAAAACCTAAACCACCCTACATAATCATTATTTTCCCTAATAGTCTAAAGCTTATCCAACATGGCGAACATTGTGAAGTTTATTTCCGTCATTTCCGATGACCACACCCACAATACCTCATATTTTCGGCGTCCATATGGTTACTTTGCTAATTTCAGAATCAATATTGGTTTTCTACCTAATTGACTCTTTTATAAATCCAAAAAATAGTCAAATTTATACATGTTATACGCTGTATGTTATATGAATTACGAAAAGAATTTAACAAAAAAATTGAATTACGAAAAGATCACAAAACTACAATTATACATTCACCCCACCAAACATATAAAAACTATATCAGTTTTACTTTTACACAACCAACTAGGTGATTACCGGGTGAAAGTTAACGTTAATTTTGTTTATTAGAATATATGAATGTTTTGTATATAAATATAATTACAAAAACATTTTATCAAATTTAAATATTTATAATATTTATTTTTCGGTTTAATTATATAACTCGATAAAAAAACTATATTAAACCAATTTTTTATTTTTTAAGTTAAGTGAAGTTTCTTACTTTTATATTTTGGGTATTTTTTATAATTGGTCTACGAACCACCATACATCTTTATTTCCGATGTGAGACTTTTTAGTCACTTATTTCTTCACCATTTGAGTAATTAATGTTCGTTTAAAACAATTGAATTATAATATTTATGAAAAATATATATATTTTTATTATATGGATGTGTGATGATTTAGTTTTTTTTCTTCAAATATTAGATCAAACAAATATGAGACAAAAAAATATAATGTTAAAGAAATAATTAATATGATATGCTAAATTTTCAATAAATATTTTAATAGCAAATGTAAGATATCTTTATAAATTAAATATTGAATATTAAATAATTAATTGATATAAATTACAATATTTTCTAACCAAATTAATGTGAATGACACGTAAATAGTCTAACTATTTATATATATTTTTATATTAGTCTTAGGAACTCATGATACATCAACATGAAAATGTTGTAAATCGCATGTTTATTTTTAACAATCTTTCTCAATTAATATATAAAGGATAACCATGAGCTGCATACATATATATAACCCAAAAGAGAGTCAACCATTGATATACGTATATTTATAGACGATCAACAACAAAAAACCCTGTTATATCGCCATTGTGGAAAAATTATCTTGTCCTTGTTGTGAGAGAAACCAAGACACGATTTCGTTTTCATGTTATCTTCACTGCCAAAAACCAAAAACATGAAGAGAGTGTTTTTGGTTATGTCGAAACCAGAGATAGTGATGAAATGATTATGGATTTAGAGTGCAAACATATATATATTACCGATAGTTTTTTTGAGTAGCCATAGAAGAAGAGCAAGCTCGATGCTGAAGATCATACGCAACCAAGTTTTATCCACCAAGAATCCGTACACAGTGATCCCGGCTTTGTTGTTCTCTAGATAGGTCACTATATATAAACAAGAAGAAACCAAAATAGTTAAGGTCAAAAAGAATTGTTCGAAATTCATCGTCTGAATCAAGATTTATTTACCTAAAGCTTGACGTTTCTGAAAAGAAATGGCGCGGGCATGGATTGGATGTATCGTGGTATTGTCAAGATCACTGTCTCCTTCTCCTTCTTCATCATCATCAGATGATTGAATAACAATACGGCGACGCGACAAAATCTGGAAATGTTGTCTGGATGTCTGATATTTTGAAGTTTCTCCATCATCAAGATCATCAAACGTGTCTAAAGTTGCGCAAACGTTCCATTTTGTGGCAATGCTCGTCACAGAATGAGCTTTGTGAGTCATCTGTGTTGCACTTTTCAAGCATATGAAAAGCCCTGACACCAAACTTATGGAGCATAACTGTCAAAAAACAGAGACATTGATCAACATAATGTTTCAAAGATTCCATCTTTCCCTTTAGTTTGTCTGAAACATGTAATCACAAGAACAAGATTGAACATTTCGTCGAAATTCTTACCGCGAGCTCGCCAACTTCAAAGATTTGAAAGGGAACACTAGCTCTCGTGGTGGTAAGCAATGCCATGAACTGAGTAGCAGTGACGAAAAACAACGACAGTAGAATGAATCGCCTGAAACGGTGACTAACAATCTTTAGTTCACGGCGGATTTTCAAATGCTCGGTGAGCGTGGACCTAAAATCAGTGATCTCAGAGGCGAAGCAGCGGGCAAAATCATCGAGGCGAAGGATCTGGAGGTGGCAGATGATTTGGTAGACTATACAAGCGATGATGAAGAGTGATGTACGGTAGAGCCAAGAGGAGAGCTGGAGTGTGCAAGCTAAGACATGGCTCAGCGTTGGGTTGATAATGTATGGGATTTGGTTTGAGCCAGAAGCATACCACCAGATGCGATAGATGGCTTGAAGCATTAGCGATGGGAGGACGAAGAGAGCCAATAGCTTCATTGATCTCTGCAACAAGAAACAGAGGAGAGAGACATGAAAGAAAGATACGTAAAATATAGAAACAAAAGGTTCATAAAACTAAAATGTAATATTCATTAAAAAAACAAAATCATTCAAAAAAATTTGTTTCTCAATTTGAACATTTTTTTAGCATTGTAAATAATTTGATAAATAAACTTTTTTTTTTATATAGCCTTATAAATAATCTGATAAATAAATTTTATAGCCGTAAAAATGTTTTAAAAAGTATGGATATAAACATAAATATATGTATGCATATCTGCATTTTAAAATTTTAGTATTTATGATTTCTTCGTAGTAAATTTACTGATATTTTGCCATATTATCAAGACCATTGAGCCAAAAAGGTATGATTCCACTAATCACCAATTAAACCCCAAAAATTGAACAAGATTATATTACTAATCATGAAAATCGGATACTAATACTAAAATTAGCGGAGGCGTTGTGTTTAACCTGGATCTCGGCTTCGTATCCGATCCTAACTTTTTCGCTGACGTCTTTGAGCTTATCGAGGAACAGGAACTTTCGGATACCGTATTTCTTAGACCAATCCGAGAGGCTCACGAACGAGATTCCGGCGAAGATCGATAGCGAAAGCTGCACCAAGGCGTCGTACGGACGGTGGTGTTTGAAATCGCAGTCGGCGCAGGTTAGTACGAAGTGGGAGATCATTGGGACGATGACGGCGAGGAGGAAGAAGACGGACCACGAGAGGATAGTTTTAACGCGATTCGACTGGTCGAACCAGAGAAGGAGTTTCGGGAACGAGAATTTCGTCGCTGGTGACTCCGGCGGTTTGTGGATCGGGTCGGGTCGGTTCCCGGAGCTGAGGGATTCTCCCGATCGGAGCTTCGATGATTTTTCCATCGGAAGGGTAATTTAGGAATTTTTAGATAATCTTGCGGAGTTTAGGACTTTGGATAAATCAAATCAAATCACAATTTAAGGGGAAAGCTAAATAAAATTTTCTAGATTTTGTGTGGATCTAATGATTTGTATGGTATTCGGTTGTCATCAGTGTGACAATGGTAATTTTAGTGTAACTTGTCTGGCTTTTGCGTCCGAAGACAATTTCATTAGTCCGTCGGCTAATGTGTAACACTCTAGTTTTAATCAAATATTTTTTTTAGACGAAAAAAAAAGTTTACTTTAAACTTACCAAATCACGAAATCATGTACCCCATTATTACATGGATTAATCATATAAAATGATTTTAGTTTTACATGTATGTTCATTTAGAATATCGGTTCGGTTTCGGTTTGATTTTTTCAGTTTTTTTTTGTTCACGAAAATAGCTACCAAATTAAATTCATATCTATTATGGTTTGATTCGGTTTGCATATTTTAATTTTTGATTTATTCGGTCCGAATAAACTGTAATTTTATTTAATTTAGTTTCAAAATAAAATTAGTTCAACTATAACTTTTTTTTTTTGGGATAAAATGTGAATATATTACCAAAAGGAATAAGATGATACATTGTTTTACAAACCAAAAGTTTCCAAAGCCCAAAAAAAATAAAAAAAAGCTAGGAAGAAACTACAACGAGAAATTTGGAACTTGATCTTATACACTAGGCGTTAGTGAACCATTGAGAGAGCAATCTTTGATAGCCTTTTTCCCTGATACGAGCCATAAGAACATCTCTAGTGGTACGATCAATTTGCTTGAAGATACCTTCCACGGGGTGGGTGAGACCGAGTGTAGACGGTTGTTACGATCTTTCCAAAGGAGGTAGATAGTGGCTTGAACAACAACATATTTTAGCGTTTTGGAGATCCTTCGGGATGTAGTCCTCATCCATGCGATAAGAGAGTCCCAATTTACAAGCACAGCGTTATTAGCACAAAGTCTATGAAGTACTAGTCCCCAAACCTGTTGCGAGAAGTAGCATTGGGTGAATATGTGGTCTCTCGTCTCAAGGTGAGCGTTGCAGAGGCAGCAAGCTTCCGATACCGTTAATCCCCATGATATCATACAAGATTTTGTGGGAAGACTGTCTAGATTTGTACACCATAAGTGAAATGCATGTCGAGGGATAGAATGTTTGAACCAGACAGCTTTGAACCAATAAACCACTTGACATGTTGGTCTTAACAACTCCCAGGTACTCTTTATGGAGAACAAAGGACGTCTTGCTCCAGTTATTCCCCAAGTGAAAACATCATGCTCTCTCTCAGAATTAGGCGGCGTAGTACTAAGAAGAGTGTTACGAAGTACCTGGATCTATGCGTTCCTTGACCTAGCCGAAGGCAGTCTCCATCCCAAGCCTTCACTAATTGCCTGAGAAACCGTCGACTCAATTGGGAGACCAATTTTACAGGGCCCTTCACGACCAATGTAATTAATCAATAAGCGGACCTAAATATAGCCAACTATCACACCAGAAACTAGCAGTTGAACCATCACCAATTTCGCATCCAATTAAAAGTTTTGCAAGTGGTCTCAAAGCAAGCAAAAATTTCCAAACCCAAGATTGATTACATCTTACCTCAGCCAACCATAAGTTCGAAAAGAGCAGCCAAACCAGTCTCAGATTTAGAGCTTTGTTCCAAACAGAGAAGTTTCTCAAACCTAATCCTCCTTCACATTTTGGTAGACAAACATAACTCCAAGATACTTTAGAATTAGCCCTCTTAAGTATATCCCCTTACCACATAAAGTTTTACACATCTTTTCTATAGCCTTTAAGCAACCCTTCGGAAGAGCAAACGCATATAACCAAAAGTTCACAAAGCTATAAATAACTGAGGAAATGAGCTGAAGCCTACCAGCATTTCATGGTCCAGCTGGTAAATCTGTCACGAATCTTATCTAGTAGAGGAGATTACTCAAAGATACGCATTCTTCTGTTTAAAAGAGGAAGGCCCAAGTACCTGATTGGAAATGTACCACGGTTGTAGCCTTGATTATCAAGAGTTGCCGCTTCACTAGAGTTTAACCCCGCGTGGAAGAGAGCTGATTTATCTTTGTTCAGGCCCAAACCAGAAAGTTTCTCAAACTCATCTAGAGTAGAAGTTATTTTCTGTAGGGAAGCGAAAGAACCATCAAAGAATATCATAAGATCATATGCAAATGACAAATGAGATATTTTTGGGTTTCTCGCAAGAGGGTGGTAACCGATTTTCCCTTCCTCAAATTTAGAAGACAAGAGACTATCAAAAACCTCCATAGCCATAACAAACAGAGTTAGAGAGAGAGGGTCTCCCTAGCGCAAACCTCTTTGCCCATTGAAGTACCCGCAAAGATCACCAGTAACACTTATGGAGAAAGAGGTGGTGGTCATACATTGCTGTATCCAGTTGATAAACACTCTTGAGAAATTTGCCGCTCAAAGATTTATAGAATAAACTCCCAACTCACAGAATCAAAAGCTTTTTAATATCCACCTTCAGCAGACCTCTAGGACTCACTTTTGTTCCTTCAAAACCGTGGCACCTTTTGGCTTGTAAACCCTCTCTGGCGTCAACTCAGGTGTCTTCTCAGTTTCTGGCTCAGTCTGCGAGGGGTGTCGACCGACACCCGATGAGTGTCGATCGATAATGGGCTTCTGCGTTGCCACTTCAGATAAGTGTCGATCGATACTAGNCACAGAATCAAAAGCTTTTTAATATCCACCTTCAGCAGACCTCTAGGACTCACTTTTGTTCCTTCAAAACCGTGGACAAGCTCTGTTGCTAGCAACACATTTTCTACTAGAAGTCTCCCTTTAACAAACGCTGACTGAGAAGGGCTGATCATACTCGGTAATAGACGTTGAAGTCTACGAGCCAGAATCTTAGAGATGATCTTATAAACAACATTACAACAAGATATAGGTCTGAAATCTCCAAGCTTTTCAGCATCTGGAGCATTTGGAGCTAAACATATAGAAGTTGCATTCCATTGTTTTAGGATCTGACCTGAGGTAAAAAATTCTTGAACCGCATCTGTTAGGTCCGGACCAATTATGTCCCAACTACTCCTCAGAAATTCACCAGTAAAATCATCTGGACCAGGCGACTTCTTCGAAGGCAACTTGAAAACCTCTCTCTTAATATCCTCAGCAAAGACAGCCGATATCAACATCTCCTTTGCCACATCTGTACACCGAAAAGAGGTTAATTGTTTAATAAGGTCCTTATCTTCATTTTTTGATAAGACCGCAGATTGACCACCCAACAAATCAGAATAGAAGTTCACACAATGGGATTGCACTTATTCACTTTTCTCTAGCCTTAAACCCGCCTGATCAATTAAGTAGTGAATTTGGTTGATGGATCTCCTAGCAGCCACTACCCTGTGGTAAAAGGTTGAGTTACAATCACCAGTTTCCATCCAGTTCACTCTTGCACACTGTTGTAGGAATTTATCCTCTGCTAGAGCTAAGTTGAACCATTTTTGTAAGCTGCCTTTTCTAACCCAACAAGGAGCGGGGAGGGGTTAGATAACAAGTTGATCTGCCATGTTTGAAGTTCGACTTGTGCCTCCTTTACTTTGTTTTCAAGACCCTAGAAGTGGTCTTTATTCAAATCCTTAAGAACTGGTTTTAGAGATTTCAGTTTCTTCGAGAAGGTGAACATTGCTGTTCCAGCAACAGAGAAGATGTTCCAATGGGCAGAGACACGTGGGAGGAACTCCTTGTGCTTGAGGAGAAAATGCTATATTTTGAAAACTTTTTTAGAGTGCGTAGAGGTACCACAAACTAAAGTTGCTGGGCAGTGATCTGAAACCTCCATTTCACCAAAGTAACCAAACGAGAGAGGGAACTTCAGTTGCCACTTATCGTTGATAAGAATCCTGTCCAACTTTCTTGCAATAGAATTTAACTCTTGATTACCACCAAGTAAACAGGTTTCCCCTAAAGTGATATCAAACATATTAGATTCATCAAAACAGTTTCTGAGATCAGTCATACCTCCGGTAATCCTGGTGCCGCCCTGAGAATTTTCCTGAGGATTCAACGTTTGGTTGAAATCCCCTAACACAGCCCAAGGTTTGGTGGAAACAATCGGGTCTATAGCCAACCTACAAAGGTCCTCCCAAAGCTCTCTTCTTTCATACTTGCTATTCGAAGCATATATATATAAGATATAACTACCTCTTCCGAAGACTGAGGGAGTTGCAAAGTACAAGTAATCATTTGGCTTGATTTGAAGTGAATATTCAGATTTACCGAAGGATCCTAGAGAACCCAAATTCTGCCAAACTCTGCAAACTCATAATTACCCGCAAAATTCCAACCTGGGAACGAAGAACTTATGTACTTTTGAGACTTGTGGATCTTCAATCAAGTCTCAATAATGCTACCAAAAAGGGGTTTATCACGCCTTAGCCATTTCCTGAAACTACTACGGTTTATACTACTATTAAAGCCTCTAACGTTTCAGCAAAAAGTGTCAACTCTCATCAATGAGTAGGTTTAAACCTCGAGTTCTTTTTTTTCGAGGACTCTCCTTACTCACTCAGCACTTGCTTTTCCCCCAAAACTTCCACATCCTGATATGGTACCTCCTTCTGCGATTCTCTCTTCTTGACACGAGGGTAAGTAGCAGTTTCGTGAGCCGAAGAATTGCATCCAATGCAAGTGATAGCTAAAGATGCTCAACGAGGACGAGGACGGCGGTGACAACGGGAAAGACCGCGATGGTGGCAACAGCGGTGACGGTGGCGACGACGGTGACGACGGCGACGATAACACCGGCGGGTGATGGTGTCGGTGAGAGTATCAGAGTCAGTGGCAGCGATCGTGTTGTTGACGGTGGTGGTGACGGTGCCGGCGGTGGTCACTCTGGTTGTGTTCAAATTTTTTTTTCTGGGTTTTGATGATTTTTATGGGTTAATTACGTTGAAGTTAATCAATAACAAAGTTATCCAATAGATTATCAGTATACTTTTGTTAAGATAACAAAGTTAGATAACCAATAACACATAGTTTCTATGATATGATAACCGGATTATCACGATAATTTTAATGTTTCCATATTTCACATATTTCTCTGAAATGATAAATGGATTAACACGATAATTTATGATATGATAACTGGTTTAACATGATAATTTCTTAAAAATTAACATGATAATTGGTTTAACATGACAATGTTAACGATACTAACTATATGTTAACGATGCTAACAATGATAACTGGTTTAACATGATAATGTTAACGATACCAACAATATGTTTTTTCTGGTGATGAACAGTGGTCGTCGAGTTTTGATGAACAGTAACGCTGCCCGTTTGATGAACAATGTCGCCGGTTTCTTCTGTCATAAAATGAGTTTTCAGACCAATGACATTTCTGTAATTATTCNAAGTGGTCTTTATTCAAATCTTTAAGAACTGGTTTTAGAGATTTCAGTTTCTTCGAGAAGGTGAACATTGCTGTTCCAGCAACAGAGAAGATGTTCCAATGGGCAGAGACACGTGGGAGGAACTCCTTGTGCTTGAGGAGAAAATGCTATATTTTGAAAGCTTTTTTAGAGTGCGTAGAGGTACCACAAACTAAAGTTGCTGGGCAGTGATCTGAAACCTTCATTTCACCAAAGTAACCAAACGAGAGAGGGAACTTCAGTTGCCACTTATCGTTGATAAGAATCATGTCCAACTTTCTTGCAATAGGATTTAACTCTTGCTTATTCCACCAAGTAAACAGGTTTCCCCTGAAAGTGATATCAAACAGATTAGATTCATCAAAACAGTTTATGAGATTAGTCATACCTCCGGTAATCCTGGTGCCGCCCTGAGAATTTTCCTGAGGATTCAGCGTTTGGTTGAAATCCCCTAACATAGCCCAAGGTTTGGTGGAAACAATCGGGTCTATAGCCAACCTACAAAGGTCCTCCCAAAGCTCTCTTCTTTCATACTTGCTATTCGAAGCATATATATAAGATATAGCTACCTCTTCCGAAGACTGAGGGAACTGCAAAGTATAAGTAATCATTTGACTTGATTTGGAGTGAATATTCAGATTTACCGAAGATCTCAGAGAACCCAAATTCTGCCCAACTCCGCAAACTCATAATTACCCGCAAAATTCCAACCTGGGAACGAAGAACTTATGTACTTTTGAGACTTTTGGATCTTCAATCAAGTCCCAATAGTGCTACCAAAAAGGGGTTTATCACGCCTTAGTCATTTCCTGAAACTACTACGCTTTATACTACTATTAAAGCCTCTAACATTCCAGCAAAAAGTGTCAACTCTCATCAATGAGTAGGTTTGAACTTTGAGTTCTTTTTTTCGAGGACTCTCCTTACTCACTCAGCACTTGCTCTTCCCCCAAAACTTCTACACCCTGATATGGTACCTCCTTCTGCGATTCTCTCTTCTTGACACGAGGGTAAGTAGCAGTTTCGTGAGCCGAAGAATTGCATCCAATGCAAGTGATAGCTAAAGATGCTCAACGAGGACGAGGATGGCGGTGACGGCTGGAAAGACCGCGATGGTGGCAACAGCGGTGACGGCGGCGACGGCGGTGACGATGGTGACGGCGGCGACGATAACACCGGCGGGTGATGGTGTCGGTGAGAGTATCATAGTCGGTGGCAGCGATCTTGTTGGTGACGGTGGTGGAGACGGTTCCGGCGGTGGTCACTATGGTTGTGTTCAATTTTTTTTTTATGGGTTTTGATGATTTTTATGTGTTAATTACGTTGAAATTAATCAATAACAAAGTTATCCAATAGATTATCAGTATACTTTTGTTAAGATAACAAAATTAGATTACCAATAACACATAGTTTCTATGATATGATAACCGGATTATCACGATAATTTTAATGTTTTCATATTTCACATATTTCTCTGAAATGATAACTGGATCAACACGATAATTTATGATATGATAAGTGGTTTAACATGATAATTTCTTAAAAATTAACATGATAACTGGTTTAACATGACAATGTTAACGATACTAACTATATGTTAACGATGCTAACAATGATAACTGGTTTAACATGATAATGTTAACGATACCAACAATATGTTTTTTCTGGTGATGAACAGTGGTCGTCGAGTTTTGATGATATGTAACGCTGCCCGTTTGATGAACAATGTCGCCGGTTTCTTCCGTCAGAAAATAAGTTTTCAGACCAATGATATTTCTGTAATTATTCAAAAAATAAAAGATATTTTGGGTTTAATCATTTTTTCTCTTTCCTACTTACCTAATTTACAAATTATTATTACTACTTACATAATTAATTAGTCAATCTACCATATATACTTAAATCACCAGATATTAAAATTTACTTAAACCGAAGAAAACAAAATTGAAAGAACATGGAAATAGTTAATTACTTTACTCACTTGGATCGGTGGTGGTTAATATGAATATAGCTAATATATAAGCTGTCGCACAAAAAAAAAGTTAATATATAAGCCAAAAATAAGTAATATATAAGGAAAAAATAAGTAATATATAGAGAGTGCAAATTCTCTATATATATACAGAACAGTAAATAGTTATATTCCTAAACATGTGTGTTTTCCTTTGCTAGGGAGTGCAAATTCTCTAATATATAAGAAAAAGAAAAAAAGAAAAAAAAATGATAGCTTCAGTTTTAATATATTTAAACAAAAAGCAATCATTGTTATTTCATGACCAATTATACTTAATATAACAACATGAGGGGGTCTAAAAAAGATCAATTTATAATGGTTGTTCTAATTGATTGCTCTTATATCGATTTTAGTTTAAACATTTATGCTTTTTTCAATTGAGGAAACGAGAATAACAATTAAACATCCCAGCTGCACGAACCACTGAACCGCGAGGTGGTGCAAACTGTTGGCACGGGTTGGTTCCCGTTGCCAGCCGTAGTGCGAGACCCGTCAAGAATAATGTAACTATCTTTAACTATCTTCGACGANAAAATGATATTCTGAATCAATATCTAATTCCGAAATTATTATATATCTATTAAAAATCAATATTCTAACAATAAAATTATTATATAATCTGAATTCTCGTTAGATTTTTAAAAAAATATATATACTAGGTAAATATTTGCGCTATGCTCCGGGCTATTCCTTATTTATTTTGTTTTTTCTATTGATCTGATATCATGTTTTGATAAAAGTAAAATAGATTAAGAATGAATATTTTGAATAAATTGTAGTTCAAAATGTTTGTTTGGTGCAAAGAGGGAAATATAAATTTTCGGTTTATTTTGATTTGGTTGGGTTTTTTGTCTTCCTCACCGTTTTTCCGATCCGCATTACTATAAAGTTGGTTTTCCAAGCGACATGGAAGCGAAGACTTCACTGAGCCGAATTCCGTCCCATCAAGAACATAATTTGCGATATAAACCTCACTATCGTAAGCTCGCATCCCTCCAAACTGATACAAAAATTCACACTCAAATAACACTCTACTTTCGGTTAACAACAAAAAGACATCTTATTTTCATCATGGTTTCGTATCTTCCAACTTTAAAGAGTGACTGCTTTCCCGTCTAGTGGTCCATTGTTGAGTATTAGGCTGATTCAATGGGGTTATATGAGTAAACACAATGTACAATTGCACTTGTGTTTCAGATTTGGCTAATGGAGGCCACCACCTCCCTCGGCGATAAATCTGAAATAGTTGGCATTATTGATTGGTACTCCAAATGATTTCTTATTAAGATTTTTTTTTTAACTGAAAAGTTTGAAATTCATATACATCCACATTTAAAATTCTAAAAGCAAGTTCTCAACTGTTGAACTCAAGCAAATAGTAAGCAAAATATCGTGGGTGTCTCGTGGACAAAACTCTTCTCATGCTTTGAATGAGCAACTTGAAACAGTGAAGAAAATTTTGGAGAAGAAATGATTTTTACTGCCTTAGTTTTTTTTTAACTCTTCATAAACATTCCTTTGATTCACATACTCAATATAGAACAGAAAAAAAGAGATTTCATATCTTTAAAATGTATCTAAGATAAATGGTTTTAAACAAAAAAAAAGAAGATAAATGATGTACTCAAAGAGCATTTTGCCTCTCAAATGCAGTTCATCCTAACATCTAAGGATAAGAAAAATATATGCAATTGAGCATTTAAGCATTGAATATTTATTTTTGTAGGGGCTATAAACTCATTATGAATATCATGATTCACTAACATCTTAAAAAGATATAGGCACAATAGTTGCTTGAAAATCGATGATCAGACATAAGAAAATCCACATTGTTTTAATGAAAGCACCCATATATATACTTTATACATGATACCATCAACAAGATTGCCTATGGACATTTTACCATGATCAAACGTGAGGCTATTTTCCCATGTACTCTTTCTCCCCCACATTCTTCACAATCTCTAATTCTATCCAACTTAAAATCAAATAAAGTCTATACAATTAATTACATAGAATCAAATTAAGTTTATACCAAGCCTAATTAATGCTAATGCATTAATTCTACAAAATCTGCAGCGTATCTAAAGTTGGCCTTGTTGAAATCATGATAGTCCGATATTTTTGTGTATCCAGAGTGACCTTGTTGAAATCATGATGGTCCGATATTCTTTCAGATTATTGGATATAGTGTTAAGAAATATTGACCGCTAGAGTTGACCTTGTTGATATCATGATAGTCTGATATTCTTGTGTATCTAGAGTTGACCTTGTTGAAATCATGATGGTCCGATATTCTTGCAGACCACGTACTGGATATAGTGTTAAAAAATATTGACCTCTAATAACAAAAAAACTTGCAAAACACAAAGATGTACCACTTTGTTAAGAATTTTACAAGGATTGATGACCCTTATGCGAGTCTTCTCTTAAGTAATCGAAAGCTTAACCTATACAAATTCAACTGAATGGTAAATCACTTTTGATAAAGTATCAGGTAAAAAAAACAAGGTTTCATAAAAAGTGGATAACGCCTTTCATAAATACATTCATAATTTTTAATATTGAAAAACGTTTACATTAAATCACTGTAAAGGGCCTATATAAGACTTTTAATTTCTCAACAACTTATGAGTTAAATAATCTCTGTTGCATCAACAGAGTTGTAAATCTCAATACAAATAACCTAATATTTGGTTTCTTGACCAACCTCACCAACATGCCTCACCTTAAATCTGAGGACACTTGACCAGTTTCTCTTGGGTTTCTTGACCAACCTCACCAGCATGCCTCCCCCTGAACCCGATGACACTTGACCAGTTTCACTCGGGTTGCCAACCACTATGCAAAACATGGACGCATCACTCCGTTTATAGAGCACATAAGATTTTACTCTAATTGCAAAGAAAAATTAATACAGAAAAGTGAAGCAGGCACAATAGGCAGGGGGTAGGGTTATAAAAAAAAAGATTTTACATGGTTCGGCCGTATACGGGTGAAAGGGGAAACAACCCAAGTTTTTCTTCTTTCACAAAAAATGACTTTCACAGTTCAAAAGTCTCTAGTTTATCATTCTCTTATTTGGTTCTCCTCTTTACGACTTCTTCTATCAATTTTTCCATTTTTGAAGATCGTTATTGCAAAGTGTTTAGGATGCAATTTCTTGAAGCATTGATTAAATACGATCAAATCGTGAATGCATGTGAGATGTGACAGAGAAGGAGAAGCAAAGTCAAAAATATAATAAAAACAAAAGATGCAAGGTGACTCTAACGATGATTATTTATTTTATTTTTTTTGAATCGAATGTAAAATTTATTCAACCAAAAAAACATGTTTACAACGGGTTTATACTTTAAATTTGAGAGCTATCAGAAAAGACTGAAAATAATTTTAGAGGATTACACAAATTATTTCAATCATAGGCGGGTAGAGAACCAGATGCTGAACCCGTCCTCATAGTCATTGCTCGTTCTTCGGATTGAATGTAAGCGGTTGCGGACATTCTTGTCAATCAGTTTGTAAATCAGATCATATGATTTCGGTACCTCTCCATGTAGTCTCCCATTTCTTTCTTGCCAAATGTGATATATCGATGATTGAAAGGTGTACCTTATAAAAAACAGAATTGTTTTGTTGAAGTTTCCACCGTGAAGGATGTTGATGATTGTCTCCCAGGATGTTGTGAATTCCCTTCCTAACAAACCTCGCATTAATGGAACCCATATTTTTGTTGAGAATGAGCAAACAAAGAATAGATGGCTTCTTGCCTCTTCATTATTACCGCATAAGACGCATGTGGAATTATGGCCGCTGTTCCACGTCTTCATACGATTTCCAGTTGAGAGTCTATTTTTTGCCGCCAACCAAGTAAGGAACGAGTATTTCGGGGTAGCCTTTGAGAACCAGATTCCCTTAGTCCATCCCAACCTTGGTTTTGAGTCTCTGATTATGTTCCATGTACCTTGCGTTGTAAATCTGTTTTTGTATTTGTCTCCCGCGAATAGCCATAACGAGATGTCTTCCTTTGCATCACATATATGTCTTGCCTTCTCAATCTCTTCCTCAATGGCATTAAGAAATTCGACCCTGTGTTGTCGCCGCCGGTGAGTTGTTATTACTGATTCCACTGTCGCGTCGGTAGATATGCCCAGATCAATGGTTCCTCGATTCCCCGTTACATCTCTTAATCGACCCAGTTTTGACCAATTATCGAACCAAAAGGAAGTTGCTCGACCATTGCGGGTTTCCACCTTATGGAATTCTTTTGCCACATCTATGTACTTAAGTAGCTTACGCCAAGACCCTCTAGATTGGCGATCTTGTGCCTCCCAAAAGCTTGAGTTTTTTAGCAAGATTTGCTTCACCCATGAGACCCATAGCGATTGTTGAGAGGATATTATCCTCCATACTAGCTTCAGGCAGCTTACCTTGTTAGACATTTTGAGTGATCTAAAGCCCAGACCCCCTTCTTCTCTAGGGGCGCAACTCTCCTTCCAACTCACTTTTGCTTTCCTTTCGTTGAGCTCCGGACCAGACCAAAGGAAAGCCGCACAAAGTTTTTCGATTTCTTCTATGCAACCATTAGGAAGTCTGAACGCTTGTATCCAGAAATTTGTAATGCTTGCAATGACCGATTTTAGAAGTTGCATTCGTCCTGCGTAAGACAAATATCTAGCTGTCCACGAATTAAACCGACCTCTTATTTGCTCCACCAAAGGCATGTAGTCTGTTGGAGTCATTCGCTTCGTTAGGAGTGGGAGTCCCAAATAACGGACAGGTAGATGACCCATTGGAACATGAACCCCCGCGGTAATTTCCCCTTGCTGTCTATCCGTTATTCCCGCTAAGTACAGCGTCGATTTTTCCATACTCATCTTGAGACCAGAAATCAGAGCAAATTCATCAAAGATCTGTATAATTCCATCAATTGATTTTTTTTGCCCATCCACAAAAACCATTAAATCATCAGCAAAGCATAGATGTGTCAAGTTTAGAATTTTACACTTTGGGTGGTAACCAATTCGCCTCTCTCTAGCTGCGTTGTCGATGAGTCTTGACAGAACGTTCATGCAGATGACGAATAGATAAGGTGATAGCGCACACCCTTGTCTTAACCCTCTCTCGCTCTTGAAAAAACCAGCCAGTGTGCCATTAACCTGGACAGAAAACGATGTTGTGGCAATACAAAGTCTTATCCAATGAATGAATTCCGTTGGGAAATTCAGTGCCTCTAGCGTATTCATTAAGAAACTCCATTGCACGGAATCAAAAGCTTTGGAAATGTCTATTTTCATTGCGCACCTTGGCGTGACCGAGTCCTTGTGATAGTCTTTGACTAGTTCCGTTGCTAGAAGCACGTTCTCCATTAGTAACCTCTCTTTCACAAACGCTGACTGATTTTGTCCGACGAAATTTGGGAGGATTCTTTTAAGCCGATTAGCTATGATTTTTGACACCACTTTGTACAAGACATTGCAGCACGAGATTGGGCGGTAGTCCTTCATTTCTTTGGCCTCTTCTTTTTTCGGTATTAGTGCTAGGATTGTTGTGTTAACCCCCTTTGGCAGAAACCCTTTAACGAAGAATGATTTGACTGCCGTGATGAAATCTGCTCCTATAATAGACCAGGCCGCTTTGAAAAATTCAATCGTATAACCGTCTGGTCCCGGTGATTTACCATTTGGCATGGCGAAAAGTGTTTCCCAAATTTCTTCTTCCGTTACATTCGCTACCAGCCTGTTTCGTTCCTCGCCGGAGCACCGATAGTCAAGGATATCCTCAAGCCTTGCCACGCTAATCCCCTCATAGTCGGTAGGGTTTTTTGTTAAAAACTCTTTGAAGAATCTTTCAGCCTCGTTATTTATGTCGTCTCCATTGGTGAGTATTTCACCATTCGCATCCGTTACCTCTCGGATCGTGTTTCTCATTTTTCTCACCTGACATGCTTTGTGAAAGAAAACATTATTTTGATCCCCCACATTCAGCCAATGAATCTTAGATTGCTGCTTCAAAAACTCCTCCTCTAACTCCGCCAACCGCTGCCAATTATCATAGGCTGCTCTCTCATCACTTAGCCTTTCCGGAGACACGTCGTTTAACGTTTTTGCTTGTCTTGTACATAGGACCTTATGTGCTTCCCTGGCACGAATAGATAGGTTCCCTAATTTCTTTTTCCCCAAAGCTCTCAGAATCGGCTTCAACTCCTTCAGTTTTTTTGAGAACTTGTACATTGCAGATGTCGAGATGAACAAAATAGCAGTTGTATCGCAGAAGTCTTTCACTACTTCCATGAACTGAGGCAGGCTGGTTAGTACATTTGAGAATTTGAATGGTTTCCTTCCTCTCTTAACTTCAGCGTCGATTATAATCCTTCCTCTTAGATGATCTGAGCAACCACCTGCCTCAAATACACAATATGAATCGGGATTAGTATTCAGCCAAGCCCCATTAACCATTACTCTATCCAGTTTCTTGCACACAAAGCCCTCCTCACGCTTGTTGCACCATGTTAACATCGGCCCGTGAGAGCCAAGGTCTGTGAATGAACAATATCTAACAATGTCTTGGAAGTCTCTCATTCCTACCGGTACGGATGGTGTAGTATTGTATCCCGAGTGCTCTTCCACATCCAAAATTTCATTGAAGTCTCCACATATCAGCCAAGGCTTATTCCTAAACATTGGTGAGTCTTGATGGTTTTTTAAATCCTCCCAAAGTTGTTTCCTTCCATCTACGGTATTGGAGGCATAAATAAATGAGCACAAGATTTCCTCGTCTCTGTTTTCTAGAAGAATCGAACATGTGATCAGCTGGTCGCTTTTGAACACCGGCGTGAGACGTACATTTCCTCTCCAAATCACCCATATACGTCCTAACCTATGATGTTCGTAGTTTGATAAGAACGACCACCCTTGAAAAACTGAGTCAACAATACTTGATGATTTAGACTCCTTCACTCTTGTTTCAAGTAAGCAACCAAACTGCAGAGAATTGTTGTTTACCCAGCGTCGTACCACATAATGCTTTCGAGGTTTGTTGAATCCGCGCATATTCCATGAAAAGCACGACATAATTAGTTTTTTTTCTTGAGACCCTTCCTGCTTGAACTTGGAAGAGTTTTGTCTTTCGTAATCGAAACATTGTTGTCAACCTTGATTTTTTGGCCAGCCTTTGTAGCCCGAGTGGTTGGTGGGCGAGTACGTTTTCCATCTGCCACGAACTCAACCACCATCTTCGTCTCATCATTGGTAGTAATATGTCCCTCTTCTTCCTCATCGTCCTCTTTTGTCATGTCGTCTTCTTCTAAGATAGAGTATCGAGATGGTGAAACTGATACTTCTTCTTTTTCTCCTCCTCCATTAGCGAAATGTCTCCCGATTTTTGTTGGAGAAACCTCAGACCAGCTCTCTTCCTCATCTGATTTAACTTGGTCTCCCGAGATAGTATCGACGCTTGAGAATTTGATTTTCTCTGCTTCCACCGCTGGGTTATCTTTTGTTTCGGCTATTTCAATTCCTGATTTGGAATTAGAAATTTCTTGTATAGCTGGGATTGTATTTTCTTCCTCGTTCTTATTTCCACCTTTAGTATTTATTTCCTTCTCCTTTTCCATATTTTTTTCCATTTGGTTGGATTCACTAGTAGCTCCTTTCTCGATCCATTTTTTGCTTGACTCCTTTGCTGGTCTTTGTAGGATTTGAATTTTCTTGGGGTTAACCAGACATACCTCAGCTACATGTCCCCACTTATCGCAAATGGAACACTTTGGAGGAAGCCAAGGGTAAGAGAATTCAACTTCTCTTTCTTCTGTTTCATCTTGTAGTTGAAATCTGAAAGTTTTTGGTAATTCCTTTGTCATATCAACTTCGACGAATACTTTGGCGACTTCAAAGCTGGTACAGAGTTCTGTTTCAGGGTGAAGTCTTTTTGGGATGCCCACCAGACTAGTTAGGTAACCAAGTCCCTTCCATGAGAACATTGAATGTGGCACGTTCTTCACCATAACCCACATAGGTATCGATCTAACTTCCGGTTGAGCCTCCTCAATGATAGGTGACCACTTCGATATGATCAAGGGGATATCAGCTATGTTCCACATGCCACGCCTTAACACTCTTGCTCGAACTCTTGGGTCTCGAATACGAAATTTCATTGTGGTGGGGTTGACTACAAAAACATCGATCTTGATTGACCTGTCACCCAAGGGCCATATTTTGTTCACGATAACGTGTACCTTAGCTACATGAGGCGCAGTCGTTAGGAATCTTCCAATCAATAAATCTTCCCACAGTGGTACATCATCAATCACTTCATTTGGAACCATCGCTACCTCTGTTCCGTTCTGCTTTGATATTTCGAGCTCGTACTTCCGAAGAGTAGATTTGTTGTTAACGACGTTAACCCATGAAGGATTTCTTGAACCTTCTGGTAATGAAGATCCGATTTTAGGCGGAATAACCTCCGTCGACAAATTCTCATGAATGAGACTTCTTTCTTGCTCTGTTTCTGAAATTTTTTGATGCGCAGATGTGATCTTCTCCGGTTCCGACGAGTCTGGTTTATGCATACTGGAGGTGTCGATGATTTCTTTGGCTTGATCTGGCGGTTGAGCCGCCTGGGAATCCATCGAGATGGATCAAGATCTGATCGAAAAAATAAAAAACCAATCGCACTAGTTGTCGCACTTTTTCTCTCACCTCACTTTTTCTCTCCTTATGATTCTAACGATGATTATTAATTTGTACAATCTTCTAAAGATGAAGAGACGAAGACAAGTAAAGTCTCTCCAAGTTTCAAAGCTCTCGAATCATCAATACAACATGTGAAGGGAATCAAGCACAAATATGATGTGTAAATCAAGGCTGATGTGTAAAATTAAAATGTTTTGATTGGTCTTTCAGATTTAGTTTTTTTTTGTGAGATGTCATTTTCTAAGAGCATAAAAAGTTGAGATGTCTTATTTATTTTAATTTGATTGGTTCAGATTTTAAATGAGGTGTCAGCTTTAAAAAGCATAAAATGATGATGTGTCAACATATAACATATGGAGAGACACAAAAGTTTTTATAGTATTGATATACATTCTCGTCTGAATACTAATTCCAAAATTATGTGTCGTTTCACTTATTTGAGAGCATCGGGTTTTGGTTTGTAGCTTTTAAAAAGTTTTCAAATTATACCCAAAAAAAACAAATTGTGTAACTCACTCTTGATAGTTCTGTGCGAAGCAAAATCTATCAAGAGTGTCTGTTGTAATTTACAAGGAGTCGGCTCGGTTGGTAACTTGCGGCATCTTCATAGAGGAACAGAATTTTAGCTTCACTGTTTCCTTTGCATACAGTTTCAACCTGCCTGAGCAAAGAGTTTCTCTTTGGAATGAGATGGAATCGCTAAGTGCTCTCTCTCTACTTCATGGCTCTCCATGTGCAATAGCAGGAGATTTCAACCAGATACTTAGAACTTCACATCATTCTAACTATTTAATTGATGATGTTGATACTCAGGGAATAGAGGACTTCAATCTGGCTATTCAAGAGGCAAATCTATTTAAGGCTCCCTCCAAAGGGCTTACTTTTTCGTGGTGGAATAAGCAAAACAATTCTCCAAGTTCAAAGAGGATTGACCATGCTCTGATCAATGCTGAGTGGGATGTGAAGTTCCCGGATGCATATTTCGAGCTTCTTGAACCCAAGCAATCTGACCACTCGCCTATTCTTTTCCATGTTCATGCTTTGAAGCGCACTGTAAGTAAGCCGTTTAGGCTATTCTACCATGATCTGGATCACCAGCAGTATTTTGAAATGGTGGGCGAGGCTTGGGATACGAGTTCTATCTCGGGCTCAAACCATTTTAAGCTAATAAGATCTTTGAAGTTGTTGAAACCGGTTCTGAGGTCGCTAAAATAGAACCACTGCAGTGACATTTCTAAAAGAGTAATGGAACAAGAGCGGAAAACCACTGATTTGCAGAGGTTTTACTCACATCTCCCTCACCACGGGTTGCTCAAGAGGAGCATCAGGCAAGGCAATGTTGGAATGATAAGGGGTTGCCTTTTTCCTAATTCTGCCAACTCGTGCCATGTTACCTGGAGAGTGCGGTAGTAGGGAGTTGAGTAACCCGGGAATGCACAGGTCGACTTCCCCGACAACGAAAACATAAACCGGGTAGCGATACCCGGGAAGGTAAAACTCCCAGATAACCGGGTAGAGATACCCGTGAAGGTAAAAGGAACCTGATTTCCCTCAAAAGGACGCCGGGAAAGATAAAACCTATTCAAATATACGCTGGATTATATATATATATATATATATATATTTTTTTTTCCCTCCAATACTCTTTTGAACTAAAGTATATTCTCGCATTAATCTCATCTCTGGCCAATTTTGGCCTATATGGCAGGAAAAAGCCACC
>PKMM01044258.1:42252-63922 GCA_002933915.1 Eutrema heterophyllum | reverse complement strand
GATTAATTAGTTTTTTAACCCGGGATTCGCGGAACTTTTCCCGGATTCGGGGAACATGTCAAAGCCGCTGAGGAATCTTATAAATAAGGAAGTCCCGACTACATTTTGGGGAGAGAATTTCGCAATACATTTTTAGAGAGAGAAAGTGAGAGCTCGAAATCCGATCTCGACCTCATTACCGATCTCAGAATATTTTTGTAAACTCCGACGAGTTCGATTTAATAAAAACGAGATCCCGATCGATCTTTCAATTTTTTTTATCCTTGTGTGATTTCTACAATCAACATTGTTCGTTATCAATAATCCTGAATTCAGAAATCAGAATCAGAAGCATGTCTTTTTATATACTAATAAGAACTGAAAAACAATGCAAGCTAAAGTTGTTGACCGAAAAGCACCCAGGACTTGCTAGGGACGTCTTGTTTCGAGTGAGATACCTGATCGAATCAGACTCTATACTCCAAGGGTTAGTAAAACTGAAAGAAAAACCAATCTTGTTGGATTCTTGAAACCTCAAACTTGTCTTTTTATGTTTACTCACTTGAATCCCCTCCACTCATATCATGCATGATATTTAGCAGAACTTGTAAGTTTCAGTCACAAAACTCGACAGTAACNTTGTTCGTTATCAATAATCCTGAATTCAGAAATCAGAATCAGAAGCATGTCTTTTTATATACTAATAAGAACTGAAAAACAATGCAAGCTAAAGTTGTTGACCGAAAAGCACCAAGGACTTGCTAGGGACGTCTTGTTTCGAGTGAGATACCTGATCGAATCAGACTATACTCCAAGGGTAAGTAAAACTGAAAGAAAAACCAATCTTGTTGGATTCTTGAAACCTCAAACTTGTCTTTTTATGTTTACTCACTTGAATCCCCTCCACTCATATCATGCATGATATTTAGCAGAACTTGTAAGTTTCAGTCACAAAACTCGACAGTAACCTATTCACCAAGCTCTGTTATAAGATTAGCTGTCGCCTTTTGCCGTGCTTTGTATGCATTGCTTGAGCTCGTCTTTGATCAATTCAGAGTTCGGAAATCTTAAGGCTATGTTTAATTTAATATAATCAGTGAGAATCAGTGTGATTCTGTTTGGTTGGATCTGAGGCTGATCTAGTGCACTATGATTCTTTTCATCTATTAATATGCAACCTAGGGCCGGATATAGTAAGGGAGCTATGGGTGCACTTGCCCCCATTAATTTTTTAATACTTGTAATTTTGTTAAGTAAATTTGGAATGATTAAAGAAATTCAATGCAAAATTCTTTTCAATGCAAAATTCTTTTTATTGCCCCCGTTAATGTTAAGTTGAACTTGGTCATTACGTTTCACAAAGAATGTCGTTTTATAGTTAATTATTTTGTTATAACAAAACTATTATTTTACATTTTTAATGCAATTTTTTAAACTAATTCTCAAAATTATCTTTTACCCAAAACTAATAACCTTTGTATTTATATTATTTTAAATTAATTATAGGTATATTTAATATAAATATATTAGTAGTTTTGAAAAAAATTAACAGGGATGAAATGTGTCAAAATAACAATTTTACGAAAGAGATAATAGTTTTGTTTGGTAAATAAGTAACAGCTTACGTCAAAAAAAAAAAGTAACAGCTTCATTGACACGCTGCCGTTTTGAGTCGTTTGTTGTTTGTCAAAAAATTACAGCGTTTTGGGAAGACTCTTGATTCTTCTGGAGGCTCTTCGTTTAATCTTGTCAACAAACAAACAATAAAAAAAGGGAAAGTTTGGTGGTAATAAAACAAACTAATTTGATTTCAATTATTTATTGTGAGAGGAATATTCCTTATGATCCTTTTCTTCCCCAAGAATCTAAACCTTCTGAATCTCTTTCTCTAAAACCCAAAACATTATCCACTTTTCATCGAAAGCTCTCCTCGTTTCCGTTACCATGACGTTGGAGAGTTACGACGGCGATGTTCACACCGTACCACAATCCGAGAACTCACCGCTGACGGCGATCGATAGCGAGAAAGAGAGAGGCGGTGAGCTTTCCGTGCCACCTCTTAACTTCGCTATGGTGGACAATGGAATTTTCCGTTCAGGTTTCCCTGAACCGGTTAGCTTCAGCTTCCTACAGTCTTTGCGACTCCGATCCATCATGTAATTTCTCTAATTTTGTTCGCTTAATCCTCGATTTTGATGCGTAATTAGGTCAGCTTTGTTTTGATTCTGCCGTCATAGTTAGGAAATCTTAAGTAAACGCTAATTTACAAGTATCACCACGAGCTAGGGTTTATAGAGCTTTTTCTACTGTTCTATCATCAAGCAATAGAGATTGGATCTTAGAAGAAATCTACACATGTTTTGAGATATGTAAAATGCTCAACAAAGTTTATCCACTGTGTTAGTCTCTAATCACTTGATTAATTTTTCGGTGTATGTTTTGACTCCGTATTGGTCTAGATATTTGTGCCCTGAGCCATATCCAGAGGTGAATAGTGAATTTGCAAAATCAAATGGGATCCAAGTGTTTCAATTTGGAATTGAAAGATGCAAGGTGAGATTGTTGATACTGATTAATTGGATTTTGCCCTCGTTACTTCGCTTCCATGCTATGATTTCGTATCGGCTTAAGGGAAAATGCTTATCGATTTGAATCGCATGTTCTTAGTTGCATACTGTGAGGTTATATTGTTGCTTCAATTACTCATCCCCAAGTTCTCTCATAATGATGGAATGATGATTGAGTCTTTCTTCGTGTTAATCTTTAACTCTTGAATCTCAAAATGAAGCGAAATGGATACTAAGGTTTTAAATCATCTAAATGCCTGAGCCCATCTATGTCTGCGTCTTCTAGGTTGTTGCTTCTTTCGTGGAAACTTGTGTTAAGCATGTGAAAGAGGTAGAGTTATGTCCATAACATAATCTGTGGTTGATACCAATATTTCGATCTCTGTTTTCAGGAACCCTTTGTTAATATCCCGGACGAGGTAATCCGAGAGGCATTACAAGTACTCCTAGGTAACCTCTCTTGTCTCTCCAAAACCTCATTTCATTGAGCCTAATGTTTTGATCATCTATCTAAACCATATATAATCTTGAGTTCCTTTTTTTTACCAGATACAGAGAATCATCCTGTCTTAATCCATTGCAAAAGTGGGAAGGTAAAATGAAATCTCTGTCTTCTGCGAAACTCTAGTCGCGATCTTTTCTTTGTGATCGAAAGAATCCTACTAATATCTTCTCCCTCGGTTTCAGCATCGGACGGGATGTCTTGTGGGGTGTGTGAGGAAGATACAGAGATGGTGTTTGTCTTCCATCTTCGATGAGTACCAAAGATTTGCAGGTTCGAAGGCTAGAATCTCAGACCAGAGATTCATGGAGCTCTTTGACATCTCCAATCTAAGGCATTCACAACTTACTTTCTCATGTTCCAAGAGGTATACTCATTGATTACTGGAAAGTGAAAACAAAACGTACAACTTTCTGTGTTGAATGTTGGGGGTAAAAAAGATAAATAGTTTTTTTTTTGTTTAGATGAAAAATGGGAGATTTTTATCATTCAATAAAAAAATATACTTTTATTCCAAAGTAAATAAATAAAAATTGTAAGGTTTTATCGGCTGGTACGAGACTCCTTTTAAATGCTATCATGTAGAACAAGTTTGTCATACTTTTTTCTATTGTTTTTCGTATTCAGCTTGAATATTCATAACATAAAGGCAAATTGAGCAAAAACACAAACGAAAAACAATCCGAAATTCGAATCTTTTATAGTATCCAACAAATTGGCAAATTACAAAGTATCAGAACTGAAGCATACCATAGAGAGAAATGATTAGACCTAATTTCATTTCAATTGAAATAATCACCTGTTAAAAGCAGATTTAAATTTCAAAAAGTGAAACGTTTACTAAATTAATTTGTGCTGTGCTGAATTAAATTTTGAAGGTCCAATATTGATATATCCAATTAATATTATATCCAATCGTAATTCGGAAGAAACCTCTCCCCAAGCTTTTTAAACCCCTGCGAGACACGAATTCCAAAACAGTCACTCTCTCTCTCTCTCTCTCTCTCTCTCGCTATGGTGGAGGTTTCCTTCAAAATCCATTCTTATTTATTTTTCTCGTAATCCTATTTTCCTTACAGAAAATTTCTTTCGAGCGTCTGTAACTGAGTCGATAATGAGTGAACTCGGTATCGAAACCAGTCAGGCTCCTCCGCAGACGACGACATTTCTCGATTTGCTCCGGGGCCAGATGGACGGCCTTGATCGAACTAGGAGAAGGAAACGAACTCTCAAGGAACGGCTAGGATTCAAACGTATTGGATGCTGTGGGCCCACCTGGGGTCTCCGATTAACCAATAACACTCGCGCAAGAGAAATAGACCAACCATTCGAAACCGGACTCGTTTCCGGGTCGGATCATGTAACGGGTCCTTCAAACCCGGGTATGAACCTCGCGACGGCGTTAGCGGCGGAGAGACATTACAGAAGAGACCCAACGGAGGAAGCGGCGTCTGGGAGTTTGACGCCGTTAAGGGTGTCGTTGATGAGATTGCTGGAGGAAACGGCGGAGAGAGTCGTCGGCGAAGGGAAGGAAACGACGGAGAGATTAACGGCGTCGACGGTTAGAGGTAATAATGATTCGGTGTGTTGCGTGTGCATGGGAAGGAAGAAAGGCGCGGCTTTTATCCCATGTGGACACACTTTTTGCAGAGTGTGCTCTCGAGAGGTGTGGCTCAATCGAGGCTCGTGTCCCCTCTGTAACCGTCCGATCATCGAGATCCTCGACATTTATTGAAACATTGAATCCTACGGCTGTTAGAAGTCCGTTGCACGTGACTTCAGTGAGTGTGGTGCCTAGAGATTCACGAGTGTTACATACCAAATTTAATTACGTCGTCTATGTTTACCTTATTGGAAATTGGAATATTATTGAGGATCAAAAGTATATGTATATATTCCCTTTTTCTTCATTTTTTAAGATTTTTGGTTTTCGACCTAAACAAGTTATCATTTTTTTTTTCTACTAGGATGTGATCCGCGCGGATGTGATAAACATTTTTCTAAACGTTTTTATTGTTTAATATTATTTTAATTTTATATAGTTAATGGATTTGTTTCTGTTAGCGAGGTAAGATATATCGATTGTTTATTTTTTAGGTAATTTTTTTTATTTTTTAAATTTATGTTCATTTATGTATTTGTTTACGGGATAACACATATTTTTACATGTTTGTTTTTTTTATGTTGTCAATTTATGCAATTAGTTGGTGTTTTTAAAGGAAGTTATTATCATTTTTAAGTGTTTGGAAGTCAGTATTTTTTAGTTGATATGTATTATTAGTTCCTTAATTCCTTATAGTTCCTTAGTATAGATGTGTTGTTATAACGTAACTTATACGACTTAGTAAATGGATGTATATTTACTCCATATATTTGTAAACCTTGCAATTACAAATTTATTCGAGAAATAAATTTATATATTTGCTCCGCATATTAGTATGAGCGAGTGTTACAAACTATTGTTAAATTTTGTATTCTTTTTTCATACATATAAAATAGAAAGCATTAAGAATCTGTAACGGAAAATTTTGTTATTTTTTATTTAAAACAATTGAAGTCTGCTTTTATTACTTGTGCTCGAGGAGCTTACCTCTTCAGCAGCTACACTAAAGCCTAACGAGGGATGAAATTACCAGAACCCTCTTTATTTGGAAGACCAATGATCTTGTCTTCTAAATTAACTATTGGGGACTCCAACATCTGCATTGCGTCCTTATTCCCTAGTTTCATTGTAGGATGTGAATGTGAGACGATATTTGTTTCTCTCATTATTCTATCTGTCACGTTTCTCATATAGGGTTGTTGAACGAATTCCTTGGCTAGAATCGGAATCATTGACTCTATTTCATCAGTACGAAAATCAAAAACTTTCTCTTTTTTCTTTTGTTGAAATCATAGGTGATTGTAGGAAGAGACTCAAGTCTGAGAAAAGATCTTTGCAGTTATCGAAGGAGATGTCTTTTTTTTTTAGCTTACGGCGGAGGCATGCTGAGATTGGGGAA
This sequence comes from Eutrema heterophyllum, assembly GCA_002933915.1. NCBI lineage: Eukaryota > Viridiplantae > Streptophyta > Magnoliopsida > Brassicales > Brassicaceae > Eutrema > Eutrema heterophyllum. The sequence goes on along the minus strand of PKMM01044258.1, from coordinate 57,872 downwards.
TCTGAAGCATTTGTGGCGAGAGGTGAGTTTATCGTCGTATTTAGTCTTAGTGAACTAATTTTTGAAATAGATATTTTGGAAGTTTTGTTTGATGTATTTTTTTTTCAAATGGTGGATATTTAGGTGGAGACTGAAGTGACGGAAGGAGAAGAGAGAAAACCACTAATCAATTAATAGCATCAAGTTTCAATTATTTGCATCTTAAAATCACTAATGTAATAACCATTAATTAATTCTAACTAAAATCTTAGTCAAATTTATATTTTAGAAATTTTATTGGATTATAAGAAATCAATAAAATACATAAAAAAACTTCTTGGAAGAAAAACAAAATGTGAATCTGAATTTTATGACGCGATTGATTTGTTTTTTCCTCACCATCAAGAACNATTTCTATAAACATTAGTATTAATACTTTCCTGTGGTAATTAATTTTGCAGCGAAAAAGCAAAGCATCTATCGTTGCCACCATGCGAAACTACATTGTAGTATGCTTGCAGAAGACGCTATTAAGGCAGCAGTAAAAGACTACATGGTGAAGCGTGCGAGTATGCTTGCACAAACCTAAAAGAGATACAAAGGATGATGTTTATAGACTTGGTGGTTTAAGTAAAATATATACGACTAGATTAGGTTCCGCATATACGCAGGGTTTGTAATTAAATTTTATAACTCGTGAAAAAAAAATCCAAAAAAGAAAAAGTGAAATTAACCGTGAAATTAAATAAAATAATATTGAGAACGTCGATACGAAAACCCGTACCGATAGAGAAGCCTAAAAAAGTAATAATTATTTATTTATTTTGAGTTTTTTTTTAATTTTTTCTATTATATGGTTTCTAATTAAATTTTGTCACATGTTTCCAAATATTTAGGTTTTCCTATTTCTATTTAAATTATGTTTATTAAAATGTTTATTTTTATTAACTTTGCCTTTTATGATAAATTTAATTTTTCTCTATATATTTTTGTTTAGTAACTTTACTTTTTAGGTTTTGGAATATGTTCTGTCCTCGGTCTTGCCCGAACTGCTGTCTTGGCACAAACTGTTTCTGCTCCTGGTTTTGCGCCCCTTGCTGACCTTGGAAACCCTTAGTAAATATGCTGACGCCCTGATTTGGAACGGTTTGTTTGGGCTGAAAACTAGTTTATTGTGGATAAACCTGATCTTGTGGGTTTTCAACATTTGTACTTCTGTAGGAAAAATTGGGATGATTCTTGTAATTATGGTTGAAGCCTTTGTTGAAGAATCCCTGATTTTGTACATAGTTCACTTCATCTTCGTACTCTGGTTCTCACTCAGCATCCTCCTGATAGAGTCATTCTTCTCTAGTATCCTCACTTGAGTTAACAGCCCTTTGATTTCCCTTAAGGAGTGCAGCAATGCCATTAACCTTTGCGAAAAGCTCATCCATCATCTCACTACAAGAAAACACAGTTTTTGTGACTACCTTTTGTGACTATTTTTTTAGTCGCAAAAAAAAGACTATATTGCGACTGATTTGCGACTAATAAGCGACTACTTATAATGCCGAGGCACAATAGTCACAAATTACCGACTAAAAAAAGTAGTCAGACAAAAGTCGCTTATTTGCGATTGTTTAAGGACTTGCAAAAGTAGTCCCAAATTTTTGATTGATTTGCTTCGGTTTAGGAACTCCACTCGATTTTTAAAAAAAAATCCTAAATTCTAAACCCCAACCCCAAACCCTTAACCCTAAACCCTAAACTTCTACCCCTTAATCATAAACTTGATCTAAATCTTAAATTGTAAACTAGATCTTACAAATAAACATCAAATAATATACAAAAAAATCAACACTTATAATTTTTTAAAATATAATCATTTTATAAATCCTAAATTCTAAACCCTAAACCCCTAACCCTTAATCATAAACTCTAAATCTTAAATTGTAAACTATATCTTACACATAAACATCAAATAATATACAAAAAATATAACACTTACAAAAATTTCAATATAATCATAACATGTACTAAGTGTTATATGTGTTTTATAAGAAATGATTTTGAAAGATATAAATTCTCTCAAAATTTACTTATTTTTAAATTTCACATATTTTTGAACAGATATATATATATATATATACATAATCATTGTAAAGTGATATTCAAACCTTATAGGTTCTTAAAATTTAGGGTTTAGGGTAACATGTATAAGTAGTCACAAAATAGTCCTAAATTTGGGATTAATTTGCAACTATACTCGATTTTTTAATAGTAGTCACAAAATAATCGCAAATTTGGGACTAATTTGCAACTCTACTCGATTTTTTTTAATAGTAGTCACAAAATAGTCCCAAATTTGTGACTAATTTGCAACTCCACTCGATTTTTTTTAGAAATCAATAAATTCTAAACCCTAACCACAAACATTAACCCTAAACCCTAAACCTCTAACCCTTAATCATAAACTTGATCTAAATCTTAAATTGTAAACTAGATCTTACACATAAACATCAAATAATATACAAAAAAAATTCAACACTTACAATTTTTTTAAATATAATCATTTTATAATCCTAAATTCTAAACCCTAAACCTCTAAATCTTAATCATAAACTCTAAATCTTAAATTGTAAACTAGATCTTACACATAAACATCAAATAATATACAAAAAAATATAACACTTACAAAAATTTCAATATAATCATAACATCTACTAAGTGTTACATGTGTTTTATAAAGAATGATTTTGAAAGATAAAAATTCTCTCAAAATTTACTTATTTTAAGTTTTAACATATTTTTGAACTCATATATACACAAAATCATTGTAAAATCATATTCAAACCTTCTAGGTTCTTAAAGTTTAGGGTTTAGAGTAAAAGTTTTTGATTGTCACAAAATGGTCTCAAATTTGCGACTATTTGGCAACTCCAGTCGATTTTTTTTAATAGTATTCACAAAATAGTCTCAAATTTGCGACTAATTTGCGACAAAATGTCAAAAATATGAAACCTTCTCACTGGCTAGTTCATTTAGACAAGGATCGAGATCCTCCACCGTTGATTGATTTAATCCAACATACCAAAATTGTTTTTATTTTTTAATTGAATCTCTCTCTCTCTCTCCTCCTGCGATTCTTCTTCTTCCTTATTCCCTTCTTCTTCCTTCTTCCTTCTCTTCGACAAATCAATTGCTCTCTCACTCTTTTTTTTTTTTTTTGCAGATCCAGCCGCCGGCGAGGCTTCTTCTTCTCCAGCAGCCAGCGAGGCTTCTTCTTCTCCAGCCGCCGGCGAGACTTCTTCTTCTCCAACCGCCGGCGAGGTTTCTTCTTTTTCCAGATCCAGCCAGCTCCTTCCTCCGCTTGTTTCTAATTCTCCTCCGGCTCCTCTAGATCCAGCCGGTTTCTTCTCCTCAAGCTCCTTCCTCCGCTTGTTCTTCTCTTCTTCTTCTCCACGTCGTAGACCGTGTCAGTGGCGGGAAGAAGGCGAGATCTAGTTCCGGGTCGAGTTAAGAAGGCGATGAAGGAGACGATGGAGAAGAGGAGGGGACCGACGGGGCTCACCGTTCTCGCCGCTCCCGGCGGCGACATCGNGTTTTCTTTTTTTCATTTTTTGTAATTAATTTATTTAATAAATATTTTTTTTGTTTTTTTAGAAAATATTTTTTTACAATTAGTCGCAAATCAGTCTCTAAATTAGGTTTGATATGTGAGTCACATATTAGTCGCGAAAAAGCGACTATTTTGTGTCTCAACACCACTCACATGTCTTGTTCTATCATACTCATCATTGCGATGACTTGAACTCGCAGAAAGATTCTAAATAAGTTCATAAGCTTCCTCTTTGGTCTTTGTCATGAAGTTACCATTGCTGGCTGCATTCAGACAATTCTTGGAATCCCAATCTACTCCATCGTAGAAGATGTTCAGCACTTGTTCGGCTGAATAGCCATGATGAGGGCATTGCCTTAGATACTCTCTAAACCTCTCCCAAGCTTCATTGAAAGGTTCACCACTATTTTGCTGAAACTGAGTGGTCTTAATCCTGAGAGAAGCTGTCTTGGATTTGGTGTAGAACTGATCCAAGAAAGCTGACCTGACGATTGCATCCCAAGAGGTCAAAGAACCAGACTCTAGAGATTTGAGCCATCTCGCTGCTCGATCAGCTAAAGAGAAGGAGAAAAGCTTGCATTTAAAATAGTCTGCAGGGACTCCATTTGGGCTTGTTGTGCTGCAAATCTCTTCGAACATTTCAATGTGATCCATGAGATTTTATGAAGCTTTCCCATAGAAAAGATGTCTCTCGACAAGAGCAATTATCTGAGGTTTGATCTCGAAGTTCTGCCTCTGAATAGGTGGTGGACAAATAGCGATTATGTCCTGGTAGAATTGGTGAGGAGTATCAATAGCCCCGATAGGTCTGCGTGGAGGTTGTCTTTGATTCAAGTGGTGTTGAGCAACAACAGCTTGCCTCCGAGCTTCAGTCTGTCGCCGAGCTTCAGCTTGTCTATGGACATCAGCAGAAGCAACTGCTTGGTTTGCATTGGCGTTTGGATCACCAACACTATCAAGAGCAAGAGGAGGAGGGTTCAAGAGGTTCCCTTCCTCGCCATACTCGTGATGATCGTCTCCATCAACATGCAGATTTTGATTGTTTGGTAAGTTAGCCATTTCTCTTCTTTGCAATCTAGCCCTGTTGTTTTCTCGTTCCACTCTTGCCAAATCTTCGTTGTTCAACTCAAGCAGATTTTCAGAACCTTGGCTCCTGGTCATATACCTGAGATGCACGGAAGAGAGCAAAAATCAAACGAGTTAATAACGACAAAAAGTAATTCTTAGTCTGAACTTTCGTCCAAGACTCATAGGCAACAATTGGTCCTCGGCAACGGCGCAAAAAACTTGATGTACTCAGAGTTTTAACTCTATATATAACTACCGCAAGTGCACAGCAATACGAAGTAGTAATGTAGGGATCGAATCCACAAGGACCAAGCGTTACGACTATGAGAATGCAGGAAGAAAATGAGGCTAAGACGAATAACAAATTTTGTTGGTTTTGTAATTTTGAAACTAAGAACGACAACTAAAACGGTGTAAATTCAAATAAAAGAAAGCGTTAAGCCTAGGGTGAAATCGCGGGAAATCACAAACAACGTTTAATGCATCTTAAACAGGGGATTGCATTAAGAATCGTCTAGAACTCAAACCTAATAATAGATTAACCTTCTCCCGAAGTATTAATCCCTATGCTTAGAACTATGAAGACTAACTTCCGTTGAATTCAAAGGTTCTAAGCATGCTTTCTATTCCGATTTGATAGGTTCACAAAAACGTCTTAACATCAACTCCCGTTAGATAAGGACGCTTTGCTCATCTAGGTTATTTCCGGTATCTAAACAAACACTCCTGTGCGTTAGATAACCTTAGATCATGAACTAAGTGATCAGTTTAATTCAAGCACTAAGAACAACCTAGATGAAGAATCCAACAAATAAACCCCCGTTTAATCTATCCTAAACCGTTAATTCATGAAATCCCTTGACACCCTTGGCCTAACTAAGAAACTACTCACTCATAATTGCAGAGAAAAATACAGAGAGATGATGAAGAACACATGATTAACAAAACATAAATAGAAAAGAGATTAAGAAAACTTCTCCAATATGTAGAATCAAAAGGTTTGCTTTCCAAACTTACAAATCACCAAGATCAAAGAGAGTAGTAGAAAAACAAGAAGATATGATACATCTGGTCAAAAACCAGTTATTATAGAGTTTTGGTCGTCAAAGGGAAGCAAAAGTTTGGTGAAATAGTGAGAAACACTTTTTTTTAACTATTTTCAGAGGCTGGATCGATCGATCTAGAAACTTCGGTTCAATCGGTTTTCTTCGCGGCAGAGTTGATATATGTCCACTAAATCGGCTGTAATTCCTGAAATACAAAGCATAATGAGTTGACACCACTTCCATTAGAAATCTAACTCAATTTCCTATAAGTTTTATGAAGAGATCCAAAGCTAAATCCAAAGGGAAGGCTTCCATCCGAGTCGATATTTAAAGCACTTTGGGTGGCTTCGGCCCAGAAATGGCCGCGGTGGGGGATCGATCGATCCAGGAGGGGATCGATCGATCTAAAACTTTGAGATCGATCAATCTGGGCAGTGTTGGTCGATCTGAAATATGTTCGTGGTGTGGGATCATTCGATCCAACAGGGGATCGATCGATCTGGTTGTCCTTCCTCTCCTGCTTCTTCTGCTCGCCAGACTGGACTGTCATCACGAAAATTGTCATAACTTTTGATCGCACCGTTGGAAAGGCCTAAAACCACTTTCAAATGAAAGATACTCCATTAATATATCTTGTGTTAAAATATGAGCGCAATCCATCGATGGGAAGTCCTTCATCGAATGCCAAACTTCTGACGTCTCTACATGATCCTCCATCTCTGTATGCTCATTTTCACCCAAAAATGCTCATTTTCTCCCCAAGTGACCTAAAACCTAAAAAGACTTGATAAATGACTAAAAGACTCTAAAAAGACACTTTGACTCGACTAAAAGACTCAAAAATATATACAAAACACGGGTTAGAATGCGTTAAAACGTAACACATCAGCTTCTCGGGAGAGCGGACCTGACCGCGGGAACAATCAAGATACCAATCTATGTTGCCAGAGTGGCCAAGACAATCCAATTCCTTGTACTTGATAAACTTGCGATCTACAATGCTATCCTCGGAACTCCTTGGATTCACGCGATGAAAGCCGTGGCTTCAACCTATCATTAGTGCGTCAAGTTTCCAACACCAGACGGTGTATACACGCTCAAGGGAAACCAAGCCGTAGCCCGATCATGTTACATCAACGAGTGAAAACTCCGAACTACTAACCAGTCATGCGTCATCAGTTCGCAAACCATCCGAACAAGCCTTATTAACTTCCTCAAGAAGAACGTCTCAACATTTGCATGGTCAATCAATTATATGCCTGGCATAGATCCAAGGTCGCATGTCACGAACTGAACATTGATCCGACTTATAAACCTATCAAGCAAAAGCGCCGGAAGCTCGGACCAGAGAAATCTCAAGCTGTTAACGACGAAGTCGAACGATTACTCCAAGCAGGCTTAATTACCGAAGTCATGTATCCATATTGGTTGGAGAACCCGGTGGTGGTCAAAAAGAAAAACGGAAAATGGAGAATTTGTGTGGACTTCACCGACCTCAACAAAGCGTGTCCGAAAGACAGTTTCCTTTGCCACACATCGACAGATTAGTGGAAGCAACCGCAGGCAACGAACTCATGTCCTTTATGAATGCTTTCTCCGGCTACAATCAGATTCTCATGCATCCAGATGACCGAGAGAAAACTTCATTCATCACCGATCGGGGCATCTACTGCTATAAAGTAATGCCATTTAGACTCAAGAATGCAGGGGCAACTTACCAACGTCTTGTTAACCGCATGTTTGCCAGTCAGCTCGGCCGAACCATGGAAGTCTACATCGACGACATGCTCGTCAAATCACTTGTTGCAAAAGATCACATTGGGCACCTCCGCACCTATATTGATATACTCAACCAGTACGGTATGAAGCTCAATCCTACGAAGTGTACATTCAGAGTCACGTCTGGAGAATTTCTTGGGTACATCGTCACTCAGAGGGGAATCAAAGCCAACCCAAAACAGATTGCCTCGATCCTCGAACTGCCATCTCCAACAACTAAACGAGAAACCCAGAAACTAACTTGCCGAATCGCCTCACTCAACATATTTATTTCCCGATCAACTGACAAATGTTTACCATTCTACCAACTCCTACGCGGCAATAAGCATCTTGAATGATACGAAAAGTGCGAAGAAGCATTCACCGAGCTAAAGAAGTACCTCTCTACTCCACCAGTTTTAGCTAAACCCGAGGTGGGAGAAAACTCTATCTCTACATCGCAATATTCACCTCAGCGGTAAGCAATGTGTTAGTCCGGCAAGACCGTGGTGAACAAAAGCCAATTTTCTACATCAGCAAGTCACTTGACGGGGCCGAGTCACAATATCCAACACTGGGAAAACTAGCATTTGCAGTCGTAGTCTCGGGACGTAAACTCCGGCCCTACTTCCAGTAACATTCTATCACGATTCTTACTAACCAACCATTACGAACTATTTTACACAATCATAGTCAGTCTGGTCGACTAGCCAAATGGGCCACTGAACTCAGTGAATACGACATCGAGTATAAAAATCGAAGCATTGCTAAGTCCCAAGTTTGAGCTGACTTTTTGATCGAACTCCCTCATGAGCTTGTCGACACCAACTCCCCTCAAAGCGACAAATGGATTCTTCAGGCCGGCGACTCATCTTCTAATCGGGGATCCGGAGTCGGGATTCGCTTACAATCTCCAACTGGTGAGGTCTTGGAACAATCTTTTCGTCTCGGGTTTCCTGCTTCGAATAATGAGGCCGAGTATGAAGCCTTGATCGCCGGACTACGGTTGGCAAAAAGGATTGGAGCACAACATATTCAAGCATACTACCACTCTCAACTCGTAGCAAATTAATTCAACGGAGAATACGAAGCAAAAAACGAACATATTGACGCTTATCTGAAGCTGGTCAAGCAGCTCGCTTCGGAATTCAATAGTTTCGAGCTCACTAAGAAACCTCGTGGTGAAAACGCATCTGCCGACGCTTTGGCAGCACTAGCATCCAACTCGGATCCACACCTCAAGCGAACAATTCCCATAAGAGGCATTCTACGCCCAAGTATCGAGTCTCCTGCTAAGTGCAACGTCACTAGTAGGCGACGTGATTACGGGGCCAATCCTAATACATGGAAAGTATCTTCTGGACATCATCTGCCTCTCAGAAACCAAGCAACAAAATGACTATATCAGAAATTTGGGCTGTGAAATGGGGTTTCTTAACTATGTAACAGTTCCACTAATAGGACTGAGTGGTGGTTTAGCTATATTTTGGAAGCAATCAATTGATTCAGCCGTTTATTTTCAATCTCCTAATCTTGTAGATTATTTTGTGAAATTTAATAGAATTGGTTTCTATTTGTCCTTTGTATATGGAAATCCAGATCCTAATTTCCGAAATGATCTATGGGAGAGATTGGAAAGACTATCAATAAACAGAAAAGAATCATGGTTCATCATGGGTGATTTTAATGAGTTGTTGAGTAATGACGAGAAACAAGGGGGAAGATTACGGTCAGATTCGTCTTTCCATGACTTCCGTAGAGTGGTTCGACATTGTGATTTTACGGATCTAAAGACAGTTGGGAATAGATTCTCGTGGGCTGGTCAAAGAGGAGATCACTATGTATTATGTTGTGTGGATTGAACCATAGCGAATACAGATTGGCATATGCAATTTCCGGATTCAGAAATTCATTTTCTGGAATTTGATGAATCAGATCATAGACCATTGATCACTTTTATAGATGATAAGCCTGAAGAAATACAAGGAAGATTCATGTATGATGATATAATGGCTACTAAAGAAGGTTTTCATCAAGCTGTTCTACAAGGATGGGCACGAGATTCTTTCTCCCATGAGTTATCTCTTTCACAGAGAATTGTGAATTACTGACAACAAATCTCGAGATGGAAAAGAAACAATAGGACAAATGCCAAGGAAAACATCTCCTTACTCAAATATCAGCTATATAAAGAAATTTTCTTCACGCAACTCATCAGCTGCTGCAAGAAGACAAATCATAGAGGAATTACATCAAGCCTTGATCGAAGAAGAAATCTATTGGAAACGAAAGAGTCGTAATAAGTGGCTACACGCAGGTGACAAAAACACAAAGTTTTACCACACAGTGACTAAGATGCGTAGGAATAGAAACATATTGACTTCAATACAAGATGGTACGTGATTATTAAGAAGAAGAGATTCAGCTATTGCAGAAACTGCAAAGAAGTATTTTTCAGATTTATATCAGTCCCAAGGAGTTTCTCCTGCTATTTATGAGGAAGCTTTCTACAACTTTCAACCTCGTGTTTCTGATGAGATCAATATTGTTTTAACTAAACATGTGAGTATATAAGAGATCAAAACAGCAGTGTTTTCAATTGGAGCTCATAAAACGACAGGATCATACGGTTTTTCTTCTGCGTTTTATCAAACGTTTTGGAACGACATCAGTCCATCAATCATTAAAGAGATTCAAAATTTCTTCAACAGTGGTATTTTGGATCAACGACAGAACCACACCAATCTTTGCCTCATTCCAAAAATCACGCCACCAATATCTATGTCTGATTTTAGACCAATTGCTCTATGCAATGTGAGTTACAAAATTGTTTCAAAGATATTGGTGAACCGTTTGAAAAAGCATCTTTCTGGCATTGTATCTGAAAACCAAGCCGCCTTTATTCCAGGCCGTATGATCACTGACAATGTGATCATCACACATGAAGTCTACCATGCTCTCAAGGTGAGGAAAAGACAGTCGAAATCATATATGGCGCTAAAAATAGATATTACGAAGGCTTAAGATCGCCTTGAATGAAATTTTTTGGAAGAAACAATGAAGCGAATGAGCTTTGCTCCACGATGGATTCAATGGATTATGAGTTGCGTTAAAACAATGAGTTTCTCAGTTCTCATCAATGGGACAACAAAGGGACACATTCATCCATCACGTTGACTCCGGCAAGGAGATCCTCTATCTCCTTATTTGTTCATATTATGTGCGGAAGTCTTATCACATATGATGACCAAAGCAGCATCAGATCGGAAAATACAAGGACTGAAAATCAGTGATTGAAGGCCAGCGGTGAATCATTTATTATTTGCTGTTGATTCTTTGTTTTTCTCTTTGGCAAATCTAAAATATGGGAGAGCCATAATGAAGGTGTTAAGTCTATATGAAGCTGTTTCAGGTCAGTCAGTGAATCTATGCAAATCAGTGATAACTTTTGGTAGTCGGGTTCAAGATAGAGTTAAAACACAAATGAGACGAATATTGGGTATTCGTAATGAAGGCGGAGAAGGGAAGTACCTCGGACTTCCTGAACAATTTGGAAGGAAAAAAGTAGAGATGTTTCAATACATTCTAGACAAAGTTAATGAAACAACACAAGGCTGGAATAAGAAGTTCCTGTCTCATGGAGACAAGGAGGTATTACTGAAATCTGTAGCTACCTCAATGCCAGTATATGCTATGAATGTTTTCAAATTGCCGAAAAGCATTTGTGATGAGATAAATGGAATATTGGCTAGGTTTTGGTGGAATAAAGGAGAAGATAAAAAAGGAATGCATTAGTTTAGTTGGAACCGACTCAGTTTACCAAAGAAAGAAGGGGACCTTGGATTCAGAGATTTTGAAAGCTTCAATCTAGCACTTCTTGGAAAACAAGCTTGGAGAATATTACACAATCCAGAGTGTCTAATGGCTCGACTGTTACACAACATATATTATTTAGATAAAAATATTCTAACGGCTGTCGAAAGTAAGAAAAGCTCATATATCTGGAAATCAATACTACAAGGACGTGATCTCCTGAAACGTGGATTACGATTTAATATCAGAAATGGACTAGTTTTTAGTACATGGACAGATCCTTGGCTACCGTTACATCCTCCAAGACCTCCACAAACTCGAAATGATGTAGTTGAACACTGTCTAGTTAAGGACTGGATCAATGAAGCTCACAATGGATGGAAAGAGGATGAAATACGTCGACTGGTCACTGATGAAGATGCTGAAACTATTCTCTCAATGCGGGTTGGTTCAAGAAACTCTGCTGATTTACTAGGATGGGAATATACCAAATCTGGTATATATACAGTTAAATCTGCATATTGGTTGGCTACTCATTCACCTCAGTTTCAAAGAATAAAAGCCCCTCCGGGTAATCTCCACCTCAAGTCTTTGATATGGAAATTAAATACAGCGGCAAAGCTTAAGCATTTCCTCTGGAAATTGGTATCTTCTGCTTTACCAACTGGAGAGTGTTTGAAAAGGCGACGTATAACTCGTTACTCCCGATGTCCACGGTGTTTGAATGCAGAAGAAACTACAAGTCATTTATTCTTTGAGTGCCCATATGCACAAATGATTTGGAGAGCTTCGAGTTTTCCTAATCAAAGCCTTGGTAATACAGCTACTTCGTTAGATTCAAAGTTGGAATCTATCCTCAAGAAACAAAATCCAATGCCGAAAAAGGTTCATCAACTAGCTATTTGGATCATGTGGCGATTATGGAAGAGTCGTAACATTCTACTCTATCAAAAGAAAAATATTCCTTGGAGAAAAATGCTGACATTAGCACAGAACGATGCCACATAATGGTTAGATTCACAACAATTCATCGAGGATACAATGATTCCGACACAGGTTAGTCCACCACGTCGCCCCAATCCTATGTGCATAACTTTGGTTCGCATATATGTAATTGCTCATTAGCTTTTTTTTTGTGTTTTGTGTCTTACAGAATCATGCAAATCCCACGAGCCCCCGCCTCTATCCGCACGTTCATATGCATGGTTTTAAAACTGCGGCCAGTGTTGGCACAGCCAGGTCACAAAACTGATGCTTTATTCTGGTTAACCCAATACATTGTATCTCATACCTTAATGTCATGTATTGTTTATTTTTCATTTTTTCTTTTTCAGAATGATAGAATCACTCTTCCCCAAGGTCCCTCTTTCCCCTGGAAGGAGTATTGCATGGTTCGAGAACCAAAAAGATCTTATCGTTTTCCGACATTATCGGTAACTTGCTTGCCTCACCCACTTTTTCATCTCTTAAGGTTTTGTCTGACTATATAAATAATAAAATCTTTAACGTATATTTACTTGGATCGATGCACTCCTGTTCAGTTACTCCTTTGAGGAAGTCGTTGCAGGAGAAAGTAGTTCAAGTGTTCGCCGCACACAGAAACAGGTTGGGGGTACTTGTCATATCTTTTGCTTTTGCTGACCTTATTGGAGATGTGTTTTGCATCAACGAAAATTGGAGATGAAGTAGCATTCTTGTTTTGATATTGCAACTCTCTCTCTTTATTTTATATTTTATTTGTGTGGATGGATAAGTGGCAGGAATGTGGACCTCGATTCGCACTCAAGTTAATGGGTGTATATAAGGAATCATTTGACACCGGGGATCTGACATGCTAAACCCTAGTTGCCTAGATGATCAGCTCATCATTTACGACCCTGATCTTGTTATGGTAAATCAGTGTGCGTATAATACGGGCAAACATAAAAAATGAGGGCAAGATTTTTTGTATCGTCTTGCATGGCCATCTACCTCTTCCTGCCATTGCATTTTGCATTTTTTTTTTTATCACAAATCCCTTGGGCTTTCACATGATCGGCCTTGGCATCATCATTTTTTTATCGGCCCTTTTGTTACAAACCAAAAAAATAATCCTGAAAGTAAAATATAGACTCCTTGAACCGTTTTTTCATGACAAATAAAAACTAAAACCAAGACCGTTTTACTCCATTCGATTATATATTTATATATGATAGGTAAGTTTTGTTTGGGGATGCATTCTTGGTCAATTCTTTTAACCATTAAATACAAGTGAAAGAATAGTAGGTTTGATTTGATCCTTAGCAACAACTTTTTCTATAGCTTAGATGTATCCAACCAAATTTGATCCTTATACAAAAAAGGAGGTAGTATGGGCCTTGCTCGTTTTAGTCAAAGTCATATTAATTTGATTGTGAGTCGTCCAGCTTTAACCAAAGACATGGCGTATACCGGCATAGTCATACAATTGTGTTTCAAACATTTGGAATGGTTTCGAGAAATAACGGTTTTAAACGTTTTAAAAAATGATCATAAATGTCTTGGAATGGTATACTAACCATCTCGGAAATTATTTTTGGTAGACGACCAAAAAAAAAATATTAGTAAAAAGTTCATAAATACGATTTAGGATATATTTACTATTAATATTTAAGAAAGGATTCCTAAAAATAAATTAACATGTTTCGGAAAAAATATTTTGGAAACCTAAATTTCTCGATTTCGAAATATATCGAAACCTTGAGTAATTAAAAAAAAGTGGGATACTGAATTTCTAGGATTGGATTGAATTTCATATTCAAATGAACTTTGTAATCATAAACAAGTAGGTTTCCGTTTTATTCGAAGCCATATAATAGGAGGGTACAATCATGCAATTACATTTAACATACATCGTGATTATGATTCTCATTTAAACGAATAATTTTATCCAAAACCATACTGAATCGAATATAAAATTTTCAAACCAAACAAAAAATTTCATATGCATTTTTCCAAACCCTGAAAAATCCGAAACGAACTTAATTAAATACCCAATGTTTAGTATATAATTTCGTGACCGGGTTGAACATATTGGATACAAAATTAGTTTATGCATACGAATGAGCTTTTTTGGTAAGCGAACGCCCATAAAAATTCATTGTATAGACCCATTAAACAAATACACTATTTTGGATCTATCGCCGTATCGTTTAAGACTCAAAACGCCTAACGATCGAACATCACAAAAACACACCAGCAAAAAAACGCCTAGCGACAAGAAACGCTGTCTAGTTATTTAGCATTATAACGAACCTCGACCGTCCACAAAACCAACGATCGAACATCACAAAAACACACCAGCAAAAAAGCATAGTACACCTCCAAAGCTTCTAGATCCATCATGCCATTTGCATGGACGAAAATTCCAAATATTTCAAAATTAAAATGGAATAAACAATTAAAAATGTTGCCACAGATTTTTTTTTGGATTTTCATAAAGTCGAAAATTTCAAGACAATAGCCGAAAATAATCCTTGCTTCACTCGAGGTCAAGTCAATTCTTTAACGGTTATGTTAACCATTCATGTGTCAATACCATAGCTTAGTTCATCTGCTATGTCGAAATACCAAATATTATCCCTTGCATGTCTTCGTTTTATTTTATCAACTTTGGGAGTGGTGGGCATATACGTCATTCAACATCAACGCTCAACGATTATGCAAAACGAATTGGATTTACCTATTTCGTGAGGTTTGAGTTTGTTTCTTTGGGTCCAAAGAGAGATATAAAAATGGCGACAGTACCTTTGTTCAGTCAATTTTTCAGCAAAACCCTAATTCCAAGCTCAACGAACTCTAAATCCCAGTCGAAATCTCTGTTTCTAGTGTCCATAAACAGAGCCGGTCCTGAGATTTAAAAGGCTATAAACAAATTCTTTAACGGTTATGTTAACCATTCATGTGTCAATACCATAGCTTAGCCCGCGCATCTATGGTCCAGTGGTAGGTTCGTCCTGGGAATGCGTTACAGCGCTCCCCCGGATTCGAACTTCCCTTATGCTTCCAGATTACAATCTACTCCATCTGGAGAGAACGAAACTCGAGAATCCATCATACAGGATACAACACTGCGCCACAATTGGTAAGGATGATTGGAAAGCTTGTTCGCAATCGAATTACATCGCTGCAATACTACAAAAACCCTCACCTTCTTGACCTTCTCCAACGTTGGTTCGCAATCTCACCAATGTAATTTCTCTTCTTTTATCGTTTGATTGGTTTTAGCACTTGTTGTTCGTTTTAAGTTTTCTCAGCAGTTTTTTAGATTTCTTCAAGCCACGTGTATATTTCTCCTTCGATTGATCAATAAATTTAACATTCAATAAAAAAAAAAA
>PKMM01044258.1:2856-35567 GCA_002933915.1 Eutrema heterophyllum | reverse complement strand
AATATAAATAAATGTGGCTGTTTCATCTCCCTTTGTTTTCCTCAAATCAATTAATGTTGTGACAAATTATACTCGTGTTAATCTTTAACGGAAAAAGAAGATAAATGGAACACAGTTCCTAAGACAAGTCTTATATTTGTGAATCAACAATCATGTATTCAATGCTCTCGTCGACTTTTCTCTGCTCGTCTTTACTGGCAAAACGCATCGTTTTTATCATAGACACATGCATCGTAGAGATTGGAGAAGATTTGCAGACAAGAAATCTCTAGAACATAAGACATAGAAACTATTGGAATCCAAAGTGGACCCTAAATGTATTTATTTACAAACACAGTTCCTAACACATCACAGAGCTAAACCGGAACCAATCCTCCGGTGATTCCACAATACACGAGCATGAACCACTAAGATCCTTCAGATCGAGATCCCTGCTCGAGTAACCCCTCCAGGTTGTTGCTATCGTTGCTACTGCCCCAACCGCTGTTATGTCCCCACGCTCTTTCTTTCCAAATCTCTTCAACTTCCGAAAATGTTAGCCCCTGCGTCTCAGGGACAAACACAATCACAAAGATAACCGCTAGAACCGCAATTCCCGCCAAAATCAAGAAAGTCATTCCTGTACCAGCAGCTTCCGCTATCGACAAGAACGTTTGTGCCACAATCAAATTGCTGATCCAGTTGACTGTAGCGGACATACCTCCGCATATGCCTCGGTACTGTTGTGGGTATATCTCTGAGTTCACCGTCCATGGGACCGGTCCCATTCCTGGTGCAAAGAAAGCAATGTATAGAGCTAAGCCAAGCACAGCGAGCCAACCGTAGAGCCCTCCATCAGATGATGCATCGGATTGCTTGAAGAATGAGACTGAGAGGATTAAGAGAGACATAATGACACCGCATAAGCTTGACAGAGCAAGCTTTTTCCGTCCACAATGATCGATGAAGTAAATCCCCACGACTGTTCCAGCAGCGTTCATAGCAGCAATGATGAGAGAAAGCAACAGAGCGAGCTGGTTTGAATGAAATCCAGCCATTTGGACTATCGTAGGGCTATAGTACATAACAGTATTGATACCAGTGAATTGCTGAAATGCCTGCAAAATTCCAACATTTTATCTTTCTTCAAATCTTTAGTCCTATAAATTTCTCAGTCAAACCTGCAAAATTCGACATTTACATTACCTGAAGTCCTGCTCCGGCGAAAAATGCGAGTCTCATTTCTTTGGATCTAAAAACATTCAAGTAGCTAACAGTGTCTTTCCTTAGTTTTTCTTCCTCTTCAGCCGCGGAAAGATGATCAATCTCGTCGTCTAACCGAGAGATGTCATAGATTCTCACAAGCACTTGAATGGCTTCCGATTTACGATTCTTCATGAAAAGCCATCGAGGGGATTCCGGCATGAAAAGCATTAGGCCGAATTGAACAACAGCGGGAACACCTGAAACCCCAAGCATCCATCTCCATGTTCCTGGAACCTGCCAACAATAATTTCATGAATTCACAAGCTACCAATAAAATGCCAAGAGTTTCACTTTCTCTCTATAGTTTCTTAGACATGAAAAACTGGTCTGGCTTTTTTTCAAGTACCAAGCTACACTAGCAAAAAATCTATACCAACCTTACATTTTCATATGATCAATTTCAGTTGGTTTTATTTTTTGCAGAAAAATAGTTTCAAATTCAAAACTGGATTAATGTAAAGGACCACCAAATAGTGACCTTTGTTGGAACTCAGGATAGACTTATTTTCTCGTCATGGTGAAAGGACAGATAAGCTGCCTTAGCTAGGACATGAAGAACTGCAGCAAAGTAAACATGTGCATGGAGATCAACCAAAATCAAGGTCACAAAGATCATCTAATATGAATTAAATGATGCGGCATTCGCAATGCGACTGTAGCATGATTTTGTTAACTACATCAATATGAGACATAAATGAGCGAAGAGGTCAACACAATTAGAAAGGAAACAGTGCTCACTTTCTCAAGTCTAGCTCAGTTTCAATTTATAAAAACAATTTAGGTGATATATGCAAACAATTTACTACTGAATTCACGATGATCAAATATCTTGGTTCCTGATCCTCTAATCATTAAACAGTTTTGAATTCACCGACAGCTATGGGGATTCCTAGAATGCTTACAATGCACATAACAGGAATGGCGCATTGTCGAAGATAATACACTGTTGCTCTTTGTGGAAGTAACAGAATTTTCCAAAAATCAAAACTTTCTGTGGTAAGGGATGATATGTCTAACTAACTAACCTCTGTGAAAGCAGAATTAACGAGGTATGAAAGAAACTGTCCACCGGTTATCATCAATACGTTGGTGCTTACAAGTCCACCTCTCACTTCTGATGGAGATGCTTCCGCTATATAAACCGGTGCAGTCACAGAAGCAACACCAACTCCTAAACCAACCAAGAGACGACCGGATATTAAGACATACGGATCGGGCGCAGCAGCCATAACGATTGCTCCAGCTGCAAAGACAATATCAGCAAACATAGTCGCCTTTTTACGTCCGTAGTAGTCATTGATCCAACCTCCTGATGCAGCACCGATAATCGCACCAACTAAAGCCATACTTACAATAGTTTCCTACAAGATCATATACTTCATGAATCACTACTAACACTGAAAGTTACCAGCTTGGAACAGATAAAGCAAGAAACATATATACCTGTAAGAAACTGCTCTGCTTAACGACTTCGAAATCATCCTTAATGTACAAAAGGGCACCGGAAATTACACCTGTAAAAGTAACAATTCTTAAAACGCTTAAACTAAATTAGGCAAAATCAGACACAACCAAGTTCAACGAGATAAACTAAAACACAAACAAACCTAAACCGGCAAACACACCAAACCAATTCTCAGAATTTGATAACATAAGAGGTCTAATGAGGCTAGTGATGCAGATTAGAAGAGCCGTTCGATTCAATTTACAAAATTTCATAATTCGTGAAGAAATCAAATCCAACGCATAAAACATCTTAATTCGTGAGTATTTCACTGTCGGGAATAAGAGAGAGACCTGTGTCATAACCGAAGAGAAGACCACCGATTCCGGCAGTGACAGTCAAACCAAGAATGTAAGAATTCCCAAAATACGACATCCTTCTCTCCGGGAACATATCCAAGTACCCGGAGCTCCCAGGTGCGGTTGGGATCGTCAATGTCATCTTCTTAATTTACTCTTCTCGCTACCGATTTGACCTCAATCTGCGAAGAGCACCGCACTTTGATTCTCCGGAAGTTCAACGAGAAGAGAAGCGAATACTAAATCCCCGAATAAACAAATTGCGATTTGTAGAAATTCCGAGACTCGAGGAAAATAATTGGGAAATGATAAGGAACCCAAATTCCTGCGTGACACACAAAATTTTACCGAGAAAATTCCAATTATGGATTTTCCTTCAAAATCCGGGGGATATTTCAAATTGAAATACTAAGAGGATTTGGATTAAGAATCGGCACAAACGAAGCCGTGAAAAAAAAAGAGAAACATTTGAAAGACGAGAAACATAAGAGACAGGAGACAGAGAGGATTATCTTGGAGTTACAGGACGGTGACTAACAGACAATAATGTTTGCCCATGTTTTTTTTATCAACGTGGCGAGCTACTCTGGATAAGGTTGTCTTATTACCAACTAACAAATTAATAATCCACTCGCGCGGTTCTATAATACTACTACTATTATACTCGCTTTCTCAACATCGATCTTTGTTAAGTCACATTCCCGTTGGTTTGTGGTGGTGGTCAGTGGTCACACACGTATGTACACGTGTAGAAGTGAAAGTGTAATGTTAACTGAGTTTAGAACGGTGTTAGAACATAACGTGACACAGCTGCTGGAACATGATATGACTTATCTGCTGAAGCAGAACGTGATACAATTTCTATGATAGATGAGACAAAAGCACAAAAACCGAACTGATGCATCACACTGAACAGAGGGAGATTGTGCNATACTAAGAGGATTTGGATTAAGAATCGGCACAAACGAAGCCGTGAAAAAAAAAGAGAAACATTTGAAAGACGAGAAACATAAGAGACAGGAGACAGAGAGGATTATCTTGGAGTTACAGGACGGTGACTAACAGACAATAATGTTTGCCCATGTTTTTTTATCAACGTGGCGAGCTACTCTGGATAAGGTTGTCTTATTACCAACTAACAAATTAATAATCCACTCGCGCGGTTCTATAATACTACTACTATTATACTCGCTTTCTCAACATCGATCTTTGTTAAGTCACATTCCCGTTGGTTTGTGGTGGTGGTCAGTGGTCACACACGTATGTACACGTGTAAGAAGTGAAAGTGTAATGTTAACTGAGTTTAGAACGGTGTTAGAACAGAACGTGACACAGCTGCTGGAACATGATATGACTTATCTGCTGAAGCAGAACGTGATACAACTTCTATGATAGATGAGACAAAAGCACAAAAACCGAACTGATGCATCACACTGAACATAGGAAGATTGTGCTACAGAGGCTGAATAGATATGACATATTGATGTGACAGTTTGGATAGAGACTCTGAAGGAGAATTGGCACGGTGTGTGCTACAACAAAAGATGATATAAACATTGAGACATTAGCAATACATGCAGTAGGAGAAAAGATAGTTTCGACATATTGCTATAGGTGTTTGGACTGAGACTGTGAATCAAAATAGACACAGTGTTTTGAGGCAGTTCCTGAAGCAGGTGACGATGCAGTGTGTGCTACATCAGAATGTGGCACATGCGCTGAGACAGAAAGTGACTCAGAACGGGAAAACAGAAACAATTGATTATTTCCTTATTGGTGGCGTTTCCTTTGTTTTAAGAAACATGGACACGTAGGTCCAGAAGCCAAGGAGGATGAAGAAATCACGTGGGCTTCTGGTAAACTTAGGGTTTTGACCTTTAACTATATAAACCAAGAGACAGCCACATAAAGAGGCGCGCATCTAGGGTTTATGGTGAGATGCACACAAGTGCGTGTGGCGTCGCCCCACCGGAGAAGATTAGTAGATCTGATCGGTGGTTATGGTATATGGATTTTGCAGCCGTGAGAAGACGGTGGTGCACCGGTGCTGCCGGGTGGTAGTCAAGTCATGCGTGGCTTGATACTGTTTTCATAGAGTGATGGAGTACAAGCACATATGTGAGATGGTGTTTGTATCGGTTGTAGCCGAGCGGTAGACTTTGTAGAGATACCGTGTCCACAGTTCGTCCATCTAGAAAAAATGGTAGGCATCGTAGTGCTGGATACCATACGCAATTGTAAGTTGTACTCTTGTTCTAGTAAATTTGTTCTGGACTAGGTCCCGGGGATGTAGGAAAACCGAACCTCGTTAAAAAACTATATATGTTATTTAATTTATGCACATACATACTCGAACACATATATCTAGCAGCAAATCCAATCTTTCAACTGGTATCAGAGCAGTCACTTGTATGTAATATAAACAAGTGTGATCCTGAGGAGAGCTATCAAGATCCGGTGAACTGTTCGAGGGTGATATAAGGTTGAGGGGGAGTTTGAAGATCAGTTTCTACAACTCAGTCATCAAGGGGGAGATTGTTGTGTTGCTGACTGATTTGAGAAAAATTCTCATAGCTCAAGAAGGAGATTGAAGATTGAAGATGCAGCTCAAGAAAGAGATTGAAAATTGAAGATGCAGCTGTTCTGTTGCAGTCGTTGTACCAGTTGAGAAGTAGCACAGGAAGTGATACAAGCGAGCAGCTCAAGGCATTGGATGACTTGGAGCCAAAGCGTGGGCTGGATTGGACTTCTAGAAGCTTCCAGAGACGTGCCAAGAGGGGTAGCTGAGCTGGACGAACATCTTGGAGAAGATATTGCAATATGTGAAGATTTCTTATTCTTAGGAGAAGAAAAAGAAAATATTACATATGCTTAGAGATTTGGCTTTATCCCCAATGCGAGTATAGTCTAGGGTTAGCCATGTGACCTATTATGTATAAATAGGTGTGTTTAATATTTGTATGAGGTTAACACAATATGAGGGAGAATTCTTAGCATAGGGTTTTTGGTTGTTTTGTAAGAGATCAAAGCTAAGGTGCTAAGGGGTTTTTCTATGGGATTTTTGGATCGTGTATAGATCCTTGAACGTGTTAGGCTAGTTAGACAAGTCAAGGTGTGTCTTGAACTTGGTCGTAGATCGTTTTAAGTTGAACTTGTATGGTTACTTAAAAGATTGGCTAGTAATACATTCTTGTAGAGAAATTTCCTGTCTCATATTGTGTTCGAGTTCTTGTGCGATAGCTCTTACGTTTTCAAGAAGGTTAGCAGATAAATGATAATTAGTGGGTGTTGTTTTTTTGTGCGTGCGTAGGCGCGTGTAACCACCCTCTCCTTGAACCATCTATATCTACCACGACCCGTTTTGGATAAAACGGTTTAAAACGTGTAAACCTCTTTTTTCTTTTTTTTTTGGTACTGTAAACCTTGATTACAATAGTTACAGTTACTATTGATTACTACCATCAGCTCAGATGATTACGTGCGAACTGATGAGTTCTTGAGATAATAATAAAATCATAGTATCAAACATATAACCACAAGTAGGCAAAATAGATTATTTGTTTTCAACGTTGCGATAATAAGTTTTTTTTGTAAATAATTTTTATTTTATCCTCAAATAATGGTAGGAAATTTAAATATACACACATTTTCATTGTTGATAATTTAGCAGGTCAATTTATGCCCCGGAGAGTTTATTGGCCCATGCAATTGAGGGCTTTTAATGGCCCATATCTTTTGTGTTAAACTGTTCATAGAGAGACCAATGTCTGAAGTCAAGTCAGACGACGACCATAGGAACAAAAGAAAATGGGTCAGTTCCTGAATTTGCAAAGAATATAAGGGACTAGAATTATAAATAGTCTGGACAGATATACAAAAGCGGACCAGCGGGTCTGAACAGAAGCTTCGATTTGTTGGCCAAACTCCCTCTTTCCTTTTTAGATTTTTTATTTTATTTTATTTCTACTTTAAACGTGTGAGAGATTTCTTTGCTCTGAAAGTTCAACCTTGTTGCTGTTGATCCCTAGATTTTCGCCGTGTTAGAGAAGAATCTCATCTCTTTTCGTCTGAATCGAATTTCGTGTCTACAACTCCTGCGCTGATCGCTTTTGCTTTTCTTAATTTATTTCCTCTACAAGCAAATAATCTGTAAGTAATCTTTAATGTCTTTGTTGTCTGTGTCTTGATGCTCCATTGATCCGGTAATCGTTCGTTTAGAAATGAAATCAAGTTGGAATTTTGACTTCATTTTGAAAATTTTGTCTACAAGAACTCATGTCTATTGATGGTTTCTGGTTCTGATTTTGATCCTTGTTGGTTGGGTTTTAACGGTAGGGATTTGGAATTGAAGAGTCGCGTAGATCTCGCAATTGGGCTAGTATTGAATCTGTGAAGTTCTTATTTTGACTTTTGTTTGTCCTCCGCTTCGGTCTGCTAATTTTTATATGGTTTGTCATTAAGTTTATCGTTGTATATGTTCAAAGTTGCTGTCGGATTCATGTCTTTATCACGTGAATCATGTGATTGCATCGGCGTTAGGTGAAATCATGATGTCTAGGGTTTTTGAGTTAAAGATGTTCAGAGTGACAATCCCATTGCTAAAGATTACATCTTTTTGATAATTTATAGATTATTACCATTGGAGCACTATTGAGGACTCTGAAGATAAAGAATGCGTGCACCATCTTTGCTTGCGCAATGCTTGCCCGGTTTGCTGCCTCAGGACCGTGGCGGTGTGGCTGCACTATCAGAGAAGGATTTGCAGCTTCCCACACCAGCTGTTGAGATCATACCTTCTAAGGTTGTTTGCTCATTGTCGGTTTCATAATCATAAATTTTTTTCCCGAAAAGCACAGTTTTTCATGACTTTAATTTTCCAGGGCATCTTTGGGCTCGCCTTTGTATTATACCTTCTGCTGAAAAAAAGTTTAAATTGGAGAAAAATGAATGGTGGCCTTCATTTTGAGAATGAAATAGACTTATTTATCACTGAGTACATCCAGAAGAATGCAGTTGTAATTCTTTTTTTTTCTCGCTTCTTTCTTTTGTAGACAGCAGCTCATCACAGGTATTCAGGGGAGAACGTAGATATGCTCGGATTACAAGTTTTCAAGGTACTGAAAATGCAGTTCATTAGGATACTCAAACATGTCTAAAATTTAAGGCAGTAGAAAACACTGATCTGTCCAATTTTGGCTTTTGAGAGCCTCTCAAGAAACTTTACTTGTCAAACATTTATTCAAGATTTAACCTGAAGAAGTGATTGCTGGAAAGACCAATGACGCGGTAGGATGATATTCTAATGCTGGTTTTCTCAGTGGATATACTATACTTTTCTTGGCTAAAATGTGAAACAGGAAGTAACCAGACTTTTTTCTTGAAGAACCTTGTAAACATGTCTGATATATGTTAGAATCAAGAAGTGCACGGTTTGCTTGATATATTATCTATTCTCATTGAAAAGTAAAAAATTAATCGTTTTTGTGATTGGCTCTATATGCGCTTGTTTTGTTGCTGTTACGGTGAATCTTATGTTTTGCTTCATTATTTAGAAAGACCATGACACACTTCTTTGAACATAAAACAAAGGATAGGGTTAAGGATATATAGAGAATCTTAAATCTTTGCATTTAAACAATCAATTTCTTGCAGGGAAAAGTAAGTGTTGCTGATATCATCGGGCTCTCTGGTTCAGAAAATGCTCCTCTAAAATACGAAGGTATGTGCTTCACATGCACTTGCATTTGATGTTTTCCTCTCTTCATGTACCATAATAAACTGAGTTGACAAAAAAAAAATGTACCATAATAAACTGTATTTAGCTATAAAAAAATTGTGTAGGTTCTCTGAAAAGTTGGGAAAGTGCTATTGTTCTTGTTGATATCCTTAAAAACGAAATCCGCGATGGACAACTTAGCTTCAGGGGCAAAAGGGTCCTCGAGGTACTTCCTCCTAATTTGTACCCTCTGTTTGGGAAAGCAATGCTAATCTCACTGAACGGTCCTTTATCAGTAATTCAGTATGCATGGCACAAAAAATGTAGCGTGTCATTTATATATATATCAATATCCTGCAATTGAGCAACTTGTATCCAGATAAGGAGTAATCTACAAATTATATATAGCTTTGAAAAATTTGTTTACAAACTCAGTCAAACCTTTTACTTTCATTTTCCATTTCCACAGAATAGTTAGGTGGCTCAATACATACTTCTCCACAAAGCTTTTGACATCAAGTTCTTTTTCTAGTTGAATGTTTTATCTGAATTTGTACTATGGTGAAGATATTATGGATGTTCCATTTTGAGAACAAACTTGCCAATTCCTTGTGTTCTGACTTATACCTTTTTTTTTCCTTTGTATGGCGACTTGAGCAGCTAGGTTGCAATTACGGAGTTCCTGGGATATTTGCCTGCTTGAAAGTAAGTAAACCAACACTGCAAGATAGCTGGTACTGTCACATTTCTCATAGTCTAATCTTCTTTTGCATCTTTTAAAGGGTGCTTCCTCAGTCCACTTTCAAGACTTAAGCGCAGAAACAATAAGATGCACAACCATCCCAAATGTACTTGCAAACCTCGATCAAGCTCGGGAAAGGCAAAGCCGTCAGCCAGAAAGCCCGCTCACACCATCAAGACAAGCCGTCTCTGCATCTGTCCGTTTCTATGCAGGAGAATGGGAAGAGCTCCCGACCGTTCTATCCATCATAAGAACCGATGTCCTTGAACCAGCTAACCCTGGAATGAGCTTGAGTTTCTCAGAGGAAGATTTCATGGACGGATGTAGCAGCCAAGACGGAAGCATTACAGGGCAACAAGATTTCTCCTCGAGGCGATCAAGGAAGCTCTCGGGAAGCAGAGCGTGGGAAAGAGCTAACGAGACTGATCAAGGAGGAGAATGTGGGTATGATGTTATTTTAATGACTGAAATCCCTTACTCGATAACTTCTCTGAAGAAACTATACTCTCTCATTAAGAAGGTTGGTTTTTGATCCTTGTCTCTCTATTTCTTGACTTGGTGGTTGTTTCCTTGATATGGTGATGGTTAAGTTGTGGTTTTTGTGTGGAAACAGTGCCTGAGACCACCTTACGGTGTGGTGTATTTGGCGGCAAAGAAGCAGTATGTGGGATTCAACAGTGGAGCGAGACATTTGAGGAACTTGGTCGATGAGGAAACTATCTTAGGAGCTCATCTGATTAAGGAAACTACGGACAGAGATATTTGGAAGTTCTTCCTCAAGTAACGTGTAGAAGAAGTCACTCATGACCAAATATTCTGCAGCTGCATCAGTTGAAAAGAATTTAAATACAAAACACTTTTCTTATTGTATAATGTAATGCAATATCATTGAAGTGATCATCATCGTGTCTTCTTTTTTTATTATTCTGGTGGTTCGGGTTCCTTCAGTTTATTTTTGGTTTTACTGTGGAGTCAAAGTTAGATAAAAGTTGGGCAGTAATTTTACTCGACTCTTCTATTTGTTTTGAGTAACTGGAATTCATTTGTAGTTTTGTACATAGAAGTGAACATTGATACTAGCATTTTAAAAAAAAAAAAATAATAATAATATATTTGGTATAGCTTAGCTGCTTGAGTGAAAGCACACTCCTAGCCCTGGAGAGGAGAATTTTCAATTTCCTCAATCCTGTCTGGGAAAGGAACTGTGATGGGAGATTGGGTCTTGGAATGGATGGAAAATGTATTGTGGTCTTGGTTGATCATTGAATCTAACATCTAACACTTTAGCATGGGTATGAGCTCTAGTTTGAATTCAGTATCTGGTCAATCGACATTGCTAATGTAAGGGAGATTATCTAGTAACCACCAGAAAACCTCAAGTAAGTTACTACACCATCAAAAGCCATTTTAGCCAAAACCTGCAAAATGAGAGAGATGATGGAAAAAATCCTTTACAAGGACACGTTTTTTATTCCCAATTTCCTCAGTCTGTTTGGATCAATTGAAAATTGGTTTGCATATGAAACATGATTTGTATACACAAAACAACCTCGATTTCTTCATTTCCCTTTTTCTTTTTTCCATGAATATATATATATATATATATCCAGAGAAGTTTTTTTGTTACAGAAGCAAAAATGATGATGAAAGAAGTAGTTCTACACTTTTGAAATGCATAAAAAAAAAATCATGAATGAAATCAAAGTGTTATGTCGAAAAGAATCAAATTTGTTCCTGTATATCTCTCACTCATACAAGAAACTATACGGACAAAAAATGATCCCCAAATTCGTAAACCCTAATTTCTGGGGATGGTTGGGCCGATATCGTTCAACTGCTCAGTCCCGTCGACTCTGATTCCAGTGCGACGGACGGAGTCAAACAACGGAAGAACCCTTTTACGGTGGTGAATGGGTCGTGAGATCTCTTCGTCCGCATCAATGGAGACAGCGTCGACACCAAGCTCCCTGAGGCGCAGCCCAAGCTTCTCGCCGACGCGTGAAGCGGTCTTCGAGTCCCAGAAATTGTTGGAACGAGGGAATCGGTAGAGATTGGCGCGGCTCTGGGCTAGGAATTCCTGCTCGGAGGATGAAGCCATGGCAACGATCGTGGAGGTTCCTGGCTGAGTCACTTGCGCCGTGATCTTACGGCACGATAAGACCAGCTGAAGGAGATGGTGACGGTGGGTCCCATTCATCGCTTTCTCGATCGATTGATTCCAAAGATCTCTCCTTGTTGCTCACGGAGGAGGAGAATGAGAGATTTTTGCTTCTTTAAACGAGGAAAAATTATTATATTTTTTTTTACTTCCTTTCCAAGCTCGTCTTTTCACCCTTTTATCTCCATTGTATGAAATAAAAATCATATTTTTATATTTCAATTGAAGTGGAATCGGAGTCTAGAATTTGGTCGGAAAGTATTCTTCTTTTTTTTTCCATCTAGATTCAACTTGTTCCTAGTACTTTTGCCTGTCCTTGGATTCACATTTCTGTCGAGAATATCTGAAATTAGACTTCAACTGTGTCGTTTCTCTGAGTTGCGTACTCGTGTTTTGTTTCGCTCCATTCGTTTTCGGGTTATAGTGTTCTGAGAAGAAGAGAATTGCAGAAAGGTTGATACATTTGGATCTCCAGTGACGATGGTCCATCCATCTCCAATACAGTCTCTAATGATGAACTTTTACAAGAATGAATCTTTTTCTTCGATGGGATATGTAATCAAGAAGGAAAAATGAAAAGACTTGAAGAGTTTTTGTTGCAGGCTATGTGTGTGAGGCTCTGTTAATGGATTCACGAACCCTATTGTTTTTGTCCTTGGAAAGGAGAAAGATTATCTTCTCAGCTTAAATCACTAATTTAAGAGCACAGCCTTTAGTCAAGGGCTTTCTGGTTTTGTAAGACATGTGTTTTTATACAAATTACAAAGCTTATATTTATTCTCATCGATCTTTGCGGTTTCACTTTGCAGTGGATGGCAATTCAACCTCCTTCTCGTTATCATTGGAAGGTCAAACAAAACACACTTCACTGCCTTGTTTTACCTTCTAATGATAACGACAAGGAGGTTGCATTGCAGCGAGAAGAATCTTGAAACATTTGTAGCCTGAAGACAATTTGAAAATCAACCAAGTAGAATATGTTATTATGTCAATGTCTTCCTCTCATTTACAGTTATGAATGAATGACTTCTTGTCTCATAATTTTATGAACATTTCCCAACTTAAAAGAAAAAAAAACCGAATTCAAAAAAATTACAAATTAACACCAACGTTCTTCTATTGGGAAACAGAAAATGTAAAACCCAACCTTCTACAGTTCTACTCTTCAGGTGCATCAACATCATAACTACTAAATGAGGATCTGAGTTAGTTATTATTATATTGTATTACGGAGATATTATGAAGCAAAAGCCCGTATAGCTCAGTGGTAGAGCGTCAGTCTTGTAAACTGAAGGTCCGTAGTTCGATCCTGCGTGTGGGCAGTTTTTGATCACCGAATTACTAGATTTATACCTTTTATGTTATTAATGAAGTGTAAAAATCCTCATATCTCGGGGCAGACGAATTTCTGCGATGAAACCACAGTAGTTATCGCCACTTCTTGGTTGCTACTTCCGAGTTTATCGACCAATGGTTCGATCATTCTTGTCTCTTTTTTTTTTTTTTTTTTTTTTTTNNTTTTTTTTTTTTTTTTTTTTTTTTGTTTGATAAACAAATTCTTGTCTCTCTTGCGGGGGATGTCCTACTCTCTTAGCGAATGATCCAATGCAAATATAATGATGATACAATACGTATTTCCTCGATCAACGTAACAAAAGTAATGAATTACAAGTAGTTTTCTTTTCGTACATGCAATAGTTTCTCATGACCATTTCAAAATATTTTTTTGCCAAAGACCATTTCAAAATATTAAACAAAAAAGTAATATCTAGGTTTAAAACAAACTATAAGTTATAGAAAAAGATTCCGAAAGATAATCGTACCAAAAAATAGTGTATCTTATATAGCTATATATATATATATATATCTTTAAATAGGCTAAACTAATCTCTATAATATTATTTAAGAAGACATTTTTGAAAATGAACTTTGTTTTGTAAGTTAGTACATGAAATGACATTACAAATAAGAAAAGATAATTGAAATAGGAAATGATATAATTGTATTTTAAAATTATTGATGAGAATATGAAAAGTATTTATTTCCCATTAAAAAGTTATTTACTATTTAGTTTTTTAATTATTATAATATTATTAAATAATAATCAATCCATACATATTTAAAGAAAATATATTCAAGATCTTACAATATTTTTCACTATGATTATTATATTTTATTTGAATATATATCAGAACAAAAGTTTGAAAAAATATTTTGCTAATTTTATAAAGAGTTAGACACGAGAAATTTGATTTTTTAAGAGTTTGTGGACTGACCACAAAAACCATAGGTACTAAGCGGTGCATACTAGAGTTATGTTTTCAAGATTATATGTTTTTCGGGTTAGCCCGAATAATATTTTAGTTCATTGCAAAACGGGTTAAGTAATTATGTTAGTCCATGCTGACAGTTATATATATAATCATTAGTTAGATATATTATAAAATTCATATAATTTTTTTTTTCTTAAATTTTAAAACAATTTTAAAAAAAAAATTATCTGGCACTGTATCTAAGCGCGGATTGAATCCTAGTTGAGAATAATTCCAAAGACTCTAAACCGTATTTCTACGTCTTATCAAAGATATATCTAAACGCCATATCGTAAGTTATTAATACTTAGCATAAAGTTTTTCCTTTGGTAGCTCACAAAATAAAGTTACCATGTTTTTTTCTCTCTAGAGATATTAACAAAACAAAAACCACATACTCACTAATATTATTTTATTTATTCAGTATAAAATCTCATATCTATGGATAGATGAATTTTCTCCAATGGCTCGATCATTTTCGTCTCTTTTGCGAGGAATGTCCTAGCTAATGATCTGATCGATTGAATCGCTAGAATTTCAGAATCGGGTTATCGGCTTCTTTGATAATTTATAAGACTGGTCAATAATAGCTTTAGCAGCCGGACAATTGGTCTTGAACGCTGCTCGTCTAACGTCAGCATTCGGCTATGCAGCAACGGTTATCTCCGTTAGAGTCATCAAACAATTGTATTGCAGTTCTCCAACTTCTTTTTCCACTATCTTCGCCAAAGAAAGCAACCCTTTCGTTTTGGTTATTCTCCTACTGTTTGCTACATTCCCTTTAGCAGACACCCATAGAGCTTCAGCGCAATTGACCTTAAGCTCGTCTTTTCACTTCAGGATTCTCATTATCCCTCTCTTATTGGAATTTCCCATTCTACTTCCACTACCACCAATATCACGATACACATTCGGCTTAAAACTTCTATACGATTTAGAGCATTTACAACTCAGTCGGAAGTTGTGTTCTAAGTCTGAATCGTTATATATATCTGTTTATAAATTCAAACTTTTGAAAATGTTTAACGCGAAAATAGTTTTACTAAAAAGTTTGTTCGTGTTAATCGTATACAGATGGTACTTTGAGCTTGAAAATTGATATCAACCAGACAACTACATATTAATATGCCCAACAAGAAAAAACATAAAACACAACAAGGTTATGGTAGATATCTAATTAATTGGTAAAGTCAAATTAATCATATGAGCGGGCATATGCCATCTCTCTTTCTGAATGTAGTCCATTATTTGTGTAACCCCAATGTGTAATAGGTGACAGGTCAATAACTTAATAATTACTACTAATTGTCTGCTTACCCTAATAGAAATATTTGTTTGGCATACTTTTTTTTGTGTGTGATCACATCTTTTTGACATACTATAAGCGAGCCTGTAAGCGAGTAGGCGTTATATATTGCTATGCTACAAACTAAAAAGGTAAAGAGAACAGTTTGAAGATGTCTTTGTTTTTGACTTTAGAGGATATTCGGGAATTCTGTTTTTTTTTCCAGCCGTATTACGTATAAATGAACGATATAGGTAGACTTTTAGTCTTACACGTTTTTTGTTTGTTTATGTTTCTATATTTTCGGATGAAAAGATGAGTTGGGAGGGACATCAAGTAATGTATAAGATATTTAGGTAAATTCTTTCATTGTCAATTGGTTTTGAGTTTGATATCCATGAAATTTAACATGGTATCAGAATCCGAATATACGGTGTCTAATCCGAACCGAAATTGATCCAACCCATCGAAAGAGGCACAATCGATCTTAACCAAAATCGGTCTGACCTAAATTAGTCTAGCCGATCTAACCCGAAATTAATCCTCTGATGAGATATTGTCGAGATTACAGACTAGACATGCCATTATCTCGAGGGAACGTGTGAGAATATCTCACCTCGATAATTGGGAGGAACATTAAGTAGTATATAAAGGATTTGGGTCAATCCACTTATTGTTAATTGATTTTGAGTTGGAAGTCCATGATATTTAACAAGTTCCAAATTTATTTATTATAGACGTCAGGAACTTAGGGTCAATAACAAAGTATAATACGGATTAAAACACATATTAAAGTGGTGTATAAAGGTATGAAATTACGTGGGATGATTATAAAATGGAAAATGAGTGGATTCGCCACAACCGAGAATCATTGGAATTTGCATTTAAGAACGACGAAATCAAAAAAAGAAGAACAAACAAAATCCTAAAATAAGCGTCTGTAAAAAAAAAGGGGGAAAGGCGTGGGATTCCTTTTTCTTAAAAGATGAAATTAAGTGAAATATTGTAATAAGAAAATACAGTTAATATCAATTGATAATGACAATTATAAGTATGAATTATGAGTGGAGCTGGCTTGGGTGAGCTGGAAGACAACCATGAAGTCCATAACACTTCTCACAAGTCAAATGTCCTTGGATCCCGTTACCGTTACACTACACCCCGTGAGAATCTATAATACGTACGTTTTTCTATAACTATATATACTCCATTTTAAACAAAACTGAATTTTAATTTCATGCTCTACGCCTATACTAATTCTTGTCGATGAAATGTTAAATCTAATTCTTATTTTCTTGTTTATTGTTTGAGAAAAAAAACGTAGGGTCAACATAACTTACAATCGTGATAAATAATCACGTGACAGTCAAAATATGCGGATAAGAAATGTGATGTTATTAGGGATATTCATGATAACCTATCGAAAATTAGCACAACTCAATAAGATATATCACAAAACATATGAAAAATGTTCAAGTAGTTAGTAGGTAAAATAAATGAGAGATATCCAAGTTCATAAACTGTTTATAAACGTGAGATTCGGCGATCTTCTCCTCACTAGTTTAAAGTGGTGTAGTAGTTATACTTTGGTTGAATTAATCACTGTACGTAGTATATATACTTATATAGTATTTCGTGTCATGTAATTCAGGTTTGGTTTTTAAAGAAATATATATGCTCACTAGTTTATTGGTTTCACCTAGTTAGTATTGGCCATGCTAGGGTTCTAGTTTGACATAAGCTCCATTTTGATCGAAAATCTCATAATTTTTTTTTTTTAATGAACATTTTTATAGATTATTTCATCCCACCGCCAATGACTCATTTCTTCGTTGATTTACTTTCCAACGTATAGTCTACTAATTTATATACTTTCCAACGTACTCTACTAAATTTTTTTACTACTCTTTTTCAGAAAATGTTATCGTTAATTTGACATTTCAATATGAATAAAAAAAGGGAAAACGATCTATTTCTTCGTGAGAAATTTCATATAATAACGAAGTTTCATATAATAACAGATCTTCCTGAAGTTTGAACATAGTTTTATTTTTCCATCATTTAAAAATTCAAATTTTATTTCTCCACGAAAGTTAATGTTTGGTTTATAACATTAACCGATATAACCGATATTTGTGGACAAATAAGTTTGAAACTTTGATTTCGTGGAAAAATAAGATTCAAACTTTCAAAATGATGAGAAAATATAACTAGATTCAAAGGATATGTTATTATATAAAATTTCTCAAAGTAAAATATCTTCCCTGAACAAAAATGATAATCGATGGTTGTTGAGCAAGTGGGTCCACGTGGAAGAAGTAAACCAACGGAATGGCGACAACCTTCGAGAGATGAGGAGATCCAACGGTCATAATATAACGGGCGTCATTCTTGGCGCGTTTTTTGGTCCCCCATTATGACAACGCGTTTTTGACATTACTTCCTTTTTAATTTAACACAAAAAAGCGATGTATATGTTTAACTACACCCCTACCTTCTTCACGCGTTTTCTGCCATTTCTTTACTTCTTTTCCTATATAAAAAGATCAATCGAGTGACCTTCTTTTTTTTTACTAAATCATTTATAAAAAATATTTAGCATTCGTTTATCATGGTTCATGTAATAGATTCTGTAAATCGCGGCTTTCTCTACTTTTAGTTTTTTTTTTTTAGCTTGTATTGGCCTACATTAACAACAAAAAAGCACTTGTATTAGCCTATTAGGTGATCCTTCGGACCTTCATTATGCGAAGATATTTATCAGAAATTTTAATAAAATAGATTAAGAACATAGAAAACCATCAAAAAGTTATATATCATTAGTGAAAATGATTGGAGATTTTAGATGGTTTTCTATGTTTAGATTAAGAGTCAAGTTTGTAATTTTTCTTAATCAAATCTTTATATTTCTTTGTAATAATTTTGACATTTCAAAAGTGATAGTAATGTTTAATGTATTGTAAAGATGTAATTTAGATGATACGATTTTTTTTTTTTTGTCATATTGTATATCTTTATAATTTTATTTAGGCATTTTTGAAAATAAATTTTGTTTTGTAAGTTATTACATATTATGTCATACAAATAAGAAAAGATAGTTGAAATAGAAAATGATATAATTGTCTTTTAAAACTATTGATGACAATATAGAAAGTATTTATTTATCATTTAAAAGATTATTTACTATTTAATTTCTTTATTAATTTTAATATTATATTATTTTAAAATAATAATCAATCCATATATATTAAAAGGAAAATATATATTCGAACTATATTTTTTATTATAATTTATTATATTTATTTAATATATATCAAAATAAAATTGAAAAATATTTTACTAATTTTATAAAAAGTTAAACACAAAAAAAATTGATTTTTTTTAAGAGTTCGTAAACTAATCACAAAACTAGAGTCGTTAAATGATATATATTAGAGTTATGTTTTCAAGATTATAGGTTTTGCGGGTTAGCCCGAATAATATTTTAGTCTACTACAAAACGGGTTAAATAGACAAATTATTCCGTTTCACAATTATATTTATAATCATGAGTTAGACATATTATATAATCAAATAAAATTATTTTTTCTTAAATTTCAAAACAATTTTTTACAAAAATAATTACTCCGCTTTATAATTAGTGCGGATTAAGTCCTAATTTAATTTAATTTTAAACCGTGACTAATGTTTGAATTGAATAGAAGATAAATACTATACGAGTCTCTAGAGTTTCAAATATTTTCCTAAATATATTTGGAATGTAGTGTTCAGACTAATTTCTCATTCGCTTTGTTTATTTCAATAATCTTTCTTTTCCACTTTGAATCGTCCCCAATTATATTGACTTCCTCCAAACAACACAAAAAACAAAACAAAAAAAAGAAGAAGAAGGTGAAAAGTGAAAGCAACGGAGTAACGTATATGTTGATTAAAAATAGATTCAACGGTCATATAGGGGTGAAAAAGGAAAAACATATTCCCGAAAATATATTATTTAATTGTCTGAAAAATAAGAAGTATATTATTTGGTTATATAATAAATGAAACACTCTCTCTCTCTCACCTCTATAAAGAGCAACAATTTCCAAGTTTTTCTGTATCACCAAATCTCTGTTTTCAAGCTCTCTGTTTTCATCAGATTTCGAAAAATAAGAGTTTGATTCAACAGTTATGGTGAAAATTTTCCTTCTCTACAATCTATTAAACTCGTTTCTTCTCTCTTTAGTTCCAAAGAAGCTACGAAGTCTCTTCCCTCTCTCTTGGTTCGACAAAACTCTCCACAAGACCTCACCGTCGTCGATGTTACCTTCTCCGTCACCGTCGTCGAAAAGAACAGATCCGTCCGAGCTCAAACGGGTTTTCCAGATGTTCGACAAGAACGGCGACGGTCGAATCACTAAAGTAGAGCTCAGCGACTCACTCGAGAATCTAGGAATCTACATACCAGACAAAGATCTGGCTCAGATGATCCATAAGATCGACGCGAACGGCGATGGATGCGTCGATATAGACGAATTCGAGTCGCTGTACAGCTCGATAGTGGATGAGCATCACAACGATGAAGAAACAGAGGAAGAGGACATGAAAGACGCGTTTAACGTGTTTGACCAGGACGGAGATGGGTTTATCACGGTGGAGGAGTTGAAATCGGTGATGGCTTCCTTGGGACTCAAGCAAGGGAAAACCCTAGATGGTTGCAAGAAGATGATTATGCAAGTGGATGCAGATGGTGATGGTAGAGTCAATTACAAAGAGTTCCTTCAGATGATGAAAGGTGGTGGCTTTAGTAGCAGTAATTGATCTTTGATTAGGGTTTGATTTGACAGAAGCAAGAGTGTGTTTATTCCATTGATTGGTTTGTTTTCTTGTTTTTCCTCTGTAAATAATTCTCTTATGATGAATCAAAACATCGCAATCAAGGTGTGTAATCTTTTTTTAGGGCTTCTCTGGGCTTGTGTAAGATTCACTTCTCATTTCATCTGGTTTAGTGTTCTTTAGTAGATTGTTAAACTTGAACGTTTCCTATCAAGATAGTATAGATCCATATGTAATGTAATGTGTGTATATTAGCTTGATTCATGTCCTGAAACCTCATTTGCATGTAAACATTCATGTTCTCTTCTAATCTATGGTTACACAGTTCTCACATTTCATTTCATAAACTACAAGAGTCAAAAACATCTATATTACACTAAAGCAATTTGAGATCGGGAAAGGCAGTAAAGAAAGCTTAACCGATTCAAGGAATATACAGCAGCACACATTTATAGTTGGCTTAGAGGGCATCTTGTTTACTTTGCAATAGCTCGAGCTCTATAGGTTCGAATTCCTTCAAATTGTTCACCACACTCTCAACTTTCTTTGCTATCCGATTACTATGTTCTTCAACAATCTCTGCGAACGCAACTAGCTGTTCCTTGTACGCTGCACATAACCGCTTCTTGTTTCGTAGCTCTATCGTCAATTCTTGAATTCTCTTGTCCTTTTCGTCCTATAACAATGTAATTTACCAAAACGGTTTCATACATTTTGTGCTCAAATACTTTGTTACATTGCACAATGGCATAAGCTAAGTTACTCACCAGAGTGTGACGAGCCTCGCGAGGTGCAACCACGAGGGGATGGTTATGTTCTTTGACGAATTTGGTTATGACCCATTTGCCAGAGCGGTCATACTTAACATGAATCATAGCCTTGCAACCTTCTCTTGTGCTCGGTCTTGGTTTCCTGACTGATCCAAACTTACCACGGATACTAACACAATGACCTTCTTTGTTACAACCGAATCTCCGGGCAAGGATTCTTCCATCTTTCTCGGATCTCCGGCAAGACATTACACGCATCACAAACCCTAGACGTCTAGAGTAATCATCGTAGAACATCTTGGCCGCATCCTCGGATTCAAATTCAATCCCCTCACGAGGCTCTTTGGTAAAATCATCTTCCACTGCCATAAAATCTGAGAGAATTTCAGCTTTACATGAACAAAGTATGAAAACCCTTTAGTCCAATTAAACTCCGAGAAAAATCTGAGGGCATGTCAACAAGACAGGGATTCCGATTTGGAAAATCTCAGAAATGTTGGAAAAGTAATAATAAAATTGAAACCCAGAGATGAAACTCAATCGAAGAAATCCGACAAATCGCTACTGTAAGCCGAATCCGTCAAGAAAATTGAACCCCAGAGGGAAAAAAACATTCGAATTGATGAAGTTAGCTGATTAAGACCAGAAAAGCAAGAGGAAAAGCTGATAAATTTTGCTTACTGGATTGGACGATCAGCAGGATCTTCGGCTGCACGAGCGCAGAGTGAGAAAGAGAGAGGTGACCTAAATTGATATTTTAGAAATTGACTGGGCTAAATAGAAAGAATCAAATAAAGAGTATTTATTCTACCAACAAAAAAGTTCCAATAAAAAAAAAAGAACTCTTAACGAATTTTGTTTTGTTTTGGAAAACAATTTATAGACAAATCTTTTCCAAAATAATGATTAAAATTTCCCACACGTCCAAAGCTTATTATAGTAATCATTTTCACATTATATGAAAATATATATAAGAAAATAGAAAATGGGTGGATTAAATAAATATCATATATTAGGAAGAGAAATGAAATAGGGTCCCGTGCTTAGGCTTTAAGCCTTGAACTACCTTTCGAAATAGATATCAGTCAAAATAACTAGAAAAAACTTTTGGAAATTTAAACGGATATTGAGATGTAAAAGAAGAAAAAGCAATAAATATAATAATAATAACCGCTGACCCGAAAATCTTTTTTGGCCCTATAAAAACCTCCTCCTCCCAAAATCAACTTCTCTTCAGTTTCTTCTTCGCTCTACTCCATTGTTGTTCATTCGACTTTATAATTTCTTCTTAATGGGCTCAAATCTCTTCAATTTTGGGCCCAGAGAGATTGTTCGATTTCAAAATAAACAGAGCTTTCGTCATCCAACCGCCATTTGCAGAAACGCAGAATCAGATCGGACGAACAGCTTTAGCTTGTGTTGCATTCAGGATTTTATTGCGATCTATACATATGAGTGACTCCGTGATATTTGACGGAAACTTTTCACCTGCGACGACCGTAATATCACGTATTTTCGCGTCAATCAAACGGTAACGATATCATGTAATTCTGAAGAAATCACAGGGGCAAAGTCGTCCACTCTGCGTGGCACGTACACAATTCAGTTAGACAGCTACCATTTGCGAAATCAAATTTCCCCGCCTCTCTCTCTCTCTCTGTGCAGAGTTTCTTCTTATCTCAGTTTTCTCAGATCAAATTTCTGTTGATTTTCCGGTGATCTTCTTACCTCTTTGGGACGGGAATCAGTACAGTAATCGGGGCTTTCGCACTTCAACCAGCGAGTTTCAAGTAAGTAATTCTTTCTTTCCGATACCGTCGCTTGATTTTCTCTGATTTTGTTTTCGATTCATGGCTTGTTACTATCCGATTCTGTCAAAATTTGTTCGTTTATATGGAGATATCGTCTCGATTTCTAAATCTGATATAGTACCTGCGTGATAGTTGTCTTTGCAAAATCGTATCTGGAACAAACTGTGAGTTTCCTTGAATGTTTGAATTTTATGCCTCTGTTTTCGTCGATTTCGCTGTATTTATCTCGTCTTCTTTTCATCATACTAACTAATTTCCTCTCCTGTTATTAAGAACTTGAACTGCTGATATGGACGATATGGATGTAATAATGGAAGTAGAGTTTAACCCGGTATTAAACCGCTGCTGCCTTTTTCTTTGCATTTGGTTTTACATTTGATATTCTCTCCTGTTTTTAAGTTTTGCGTTTGGTTTTTTTCACTTACAGAATGTTAATGAGGAAGTTGACCCTGACGAAAATCTGGACGTTATCGAGGCAAATGGAAATATCATTGTGAGTGTACTATTGTTCTAAGGTTGTAATTAACATTTGTTGATTTCTTATGTATTGATGTTAAATAAGCAGGGACATATTGGATTGATGACACGTTCCGCTGCTGCCTTTGTGCTTAATAAAGGTGTAGGTTAGGATTTTATCAATTGTTGGTTTTTCTGTGTGTTTTAAATAAACTTATTGACAGATTTTCCGCAAGCAGAGTTGACTAGAGCAATTTGGGAAAATAAGCTTGCATTCATTGTGCTTGTTGGTACTGTAAGCCGAGTGGATATTGTTTGGACAGCGTCAAGATTCAACATCTTTCGTAGGCAGAGGTAAGTGAAAATTTCAATCAGCCTCTATACAAGTTTAACCAAACTTTTTAGATACAATTGTTGTTTGGTTCAAAGATTTTGAACCATTTACAGTTTAAGAAACTTTACAATTTGGTAAGACACAATGGTATTTCACTGACTTCCTATAGAGATATAATGAAGAAGTAGTGTTTTGCTCTAAAAAAGAATAAAAATAAAGTAGTACTCTATTACAAATTTAACAAAAATCATATACTAGTATTAATTTTGACATCTACAAAATTACTAATTATTTTGGATTTATATCACAATACAAATTCTAATTTTACGAATAGAAGTCTTTTCTTAAAGGCATAGTTAACGAAAGGCCAAAAAATTATAGACCTAGAATTCTGGAGGAATCTTTGTAGAATTGATTAACCAAATTAAAAACTACAAAATCCATAGCAATTTAATCTACTCGATTTTTTTTCCTTTTAGACCTAAAAAAAAGAACAATTAATATTTCAGATAAAAATTGTAAAACTGTAAAATTTAACAATTTTTAAAATTCAATCTATATTCTTCTGTTTTATCGGGAATGGTGGAAAAGGTTTCTAGAATGTTGTACAATGTAAACACGACTCATCTTGTCAAGACTAGGTTAATGTATTGTTATTAAATCTTAAATAGGCAAAAGTAACAGCTTGATCATGATAATATCAACCACTATAAAAGTATATAAGAACAATAATTTCAGGACATTAAAACAAGGGAGAATGAAAATAACACAAATTCATAATCGTTTAAAAATAAATCGTAATCAAAACGTACAAAAACTAAAGAAAATAAAATCATACGCAATTAACTCAAATAAGAACTTCAAATTAACCTATAATAATAATGAAAACATATACCACCTGTAAATAATATGTAAAATTATATAGAAATTTTGAAATGATTTATTAAAAACTGTTTTATACTCAAATCATTTTTAAAAAATGGTAAAGCTCACCATTTTCACTATGTGATTTCTTTGAGGTTCTTACCTCTTTTATTAATTATTCTAATTTAAATCAGTAATTGATCTTTGATTAGGGTTTGATTTGACAGAAGCAAAAGAGTGTGTTTATTCCATTGATTGGTTTGTTTTCTTGTTTTTCCTCTGTAAATAATTCTCTTATGATGAATCAAAACATCGCAGTCAAAGTGTGTAATCTTTTTTTAGGGCTTCTCTGGGCTTGTGTAAGATTCACTTCTCATTTCATCTGGTTTAGTGTTCTTTAGTAGATTGTTAAACCTAAACGTTTCCTATCAAGATAGTATAGATCCATATGTAATGTAATGTGTGTGTGTATATTAGCAATTGATTCATGTCCTGAAACCTAATTTGCATGTAAAGATAATGTTCTCTTCTAATCTATGGTTACACAGTTTCTCACATTACATTCCATAAACTACAAGAGTTAATCACATCTATATTACACTAAAGCAATTTGAGATCGGGAAAGGCAGTACAGGAAGCTTAACCGATTCAAGGAATATACAGCAGCACACATTTATAGTTGGCTTAGAGGGCATCTTGTTTACTTTGCAATAGCTCGAGCTCTATAGGTTCGAATTCCTTCAAATTGTTCACCACACTCTCAACTTTCTTTGCTATCCGATTACTATGTTCTTGGACAATCTTTGCGAACGCAACTAGCTGTTCCTTGTACGCTGCACATAACCGCTTCTTGTTTCGTAGCTCTATCGTCAATTCTTGAATTCTCTTGTCCTTCTCGTCCTATAACAACGGAATTTACCAAAACGGGTTCATACATTTTGTGCTCAAATACTTTGTTACATTGCACAATGGCATAAGCTAAGTTACTCACCAGAGTGTGACGAGCCTCGCGAGGTGCAACCACGAGGGGATTGTTAAGTTTGAACAAAGTATAAAAACTATGTGAACCGTTAAGTTTAATTAAACTCAAACGAGTGCATATGCATCGAACCCGTGACCTGCTTAGTATAAATCATGATAAATAATGCAATTCATATATAAACGCGCCTATCTCGGATCATGATGGGCTTTATATCTGAACTAGCCCAGAACAACACGATTTTGATGTAGTTGTAAATAGATTATCGTCGTAAACGATCCCGGAAACGGAAAGTCGAAAAAAAAGAAAGGAAAATCGATCTTTGGGTATAATTTGGGGAATTTCTCAGAACTACACACAAAAAAAACAAGTAGGCACCAACAATGAGGGAAGAAGAAGAAAACCCTAATCCGAATCCGATGTACATACTTCCCGAGCTACTTGAAGAATTTTTCATTCGACTGCCCTTGAAAGCAATCCTCAAATGCAGAACCGTCTCAAAACAATGGAGATCAATCCTGGAGTCGAAGAGGTTCGCGGAGAAGCGTATGAGTCTTCAAAAGAAGCGGAGAATTCTGGCTGCTTACAATTGCAATTGCGGCGGCCGGCCGCGTCTCCTCCCGGAGTCGCGGCTCGTAGGAGACGAAGAGATCGTATATCTGCACTGCGACGCCGCACGACCCTCGATGAGCTGCGACGGTTTGGTCTGCTTCCCCGAACAAGATTGGATCATCGTTTTGAACCCATCGACCAGACAACTCCGGCGATTCCCTTCCGGCTTGAACCCCCACCATAAGTGCAGATTTGGATTCGGTAAATTATCTATTACAGAGATGTTTGTTTTTTTAGAGTCGAATTTTGCATTAGAAATTGGAAAAAACAAACTTTTTTGCAGGATTATGGTCGAGTTTCTCTCCAGGAAATTGGGCAATGGGATTCGGTAGAGACAAAGTTACGGGGATGTATAAAGTGGTGAGGATGTGTTTTTCTTTCCGGGAGATTGGGCAACAGGATCCTGTTGTGAAATGTAGTGTTCTTGATGTTCAAACTGGTGAATGGCGGAAACTGAGTCCACCTCGTCGTGTGGTCGACGCGGGAAGCAAATCGGTCTGTGTGAATGGATCGATCTACTGGTTACACTTATACATTGAGAGGTATTACAGAATACTAGCCTTGGATCTTCACAAAGAAGAGTTCCATAACATCCCAGTTCCGGCTACGCTGGCCACGCATGATTCCCAGATAGTGAACCTTGAGGACCGTTTAGCCTTTGCCAAAACGAAAGTTAGCCCTGAATGGATACTAGAGATATGGAGCATGGATACAGATATAGAACGATGGAGCAAGACTTACTCTTTAAGTTTAGAGCATAAAGTTGTTTCCTGGCGAAGGCATAGAAGATGGTTCACGCCGATGGCAGTTTCTAAGCAAGGGAATCTTGTCTTCTATGACAATAAGAAGAGACTCTTTAAATATTATCCTGGGACAGATGAGATTCTTTGTCTCTCCTTGGATACTCGTGTTATATCTCGTTACTTGGAAAATTTGGTTCCACTTCCTTTAAAACCAAGTCATCCGCATCCGGTAAATTCAGATTTTGAAACGAGGATGTCCAGATGCCGCTTGTTTTCGACGGTGTCGAGTTCTTGGATATCCAAATTTTTGAAACGGGATGTTAGGATCCTAGAAATTCTGTTTACTTCTCTAGTAGTAGCTGGTTATATATGGTCACCTCTCTAGGAATTACTTATCTTAGTGTCGAACTATTACTTGATCGGATCCCCGCTTGCTTCTAAATCTTATGTTATTTATTTTGCTAAGTGGTTTCTCTTCCTCTTTCGATTGATCGATATAAGTGGATATGCGTATGCCTGCCCT
This sequence comes from Eutrema heterophyllum, assembly GCA_002933915.1. Taxonomy (NCBI): domain Eukaryota; kingdom Viridiplantae; phylum Streptophyta; class Magnoliopsida; order Brassicales; family Brassicaceae; genus Eutrema; species Eutrema heterophyllum. Next base: position 8,399 of record PKMM01044258.1, on the reverse strand, counting down.
GTCTCTCCCCCTTCGATGCAAGCAAATACAATGCTTCAATGTTTCTACTTGTTTACGGATATTGAAAAACTTCATGTAATACTATCAAAATTATGGTTTAGTATAAGGGGATATTCACTTTGTTCCCAATGACATCTTCTGCGTAGATGTTTCATTATCTTGCTCATTCACATTGTTTTTCCAAAGGTTATTGGTATATACAGTTGTATATGGTTAATGATGGATTCACCTTATGGACGTGAGTTAACTCGGTTTCCCTTTTATTTAAGACGCCCCCGAACTCTTGTCCATATCCGATTTTTAATTTTAATCGCATGCTATATATGCACTCAACAGCATGATCTCGATTCAAGTTAGGTCATGTTTGTTTGCTCATATAGCGTTTGCATTCATATGATCCATTTAAATGATCTATATGAATAATGTTTTTAAATGATGTTCGTTTTCGATATTATTTATTATTTATTATTTAATTAAATGTCTATAAAAATACAATATTACATATATTTGTCTATATATTATTACCAAAAACAAAAATTTCAGTTTTATTTTGTTTTAATTGTTTGTTGCTAGAAGAGCTAGACGTAAATATATGTCAAATATTCATATGTACAGTTTGGTCATTTTCCTTTAGCCACTTGGGTATCTAATTAGGTTATTATTACTCTTGTATAAATATAGGTCCTTAAAGCCCAAGTATCAATAACAGAGAAACCCCTTTGATAAATTTGTACTCTATTTTTCTGACAAAAACAAAATCTTTATAAATGAGTTCTATCAAACTTTTATGATCGAATTTATGGGGTAATTAGGTGATTCAGAATTTTATCAAACAAATTTAAGTACTTTATTTGATAATTTAGAATAAATTATAATATTTGATACTATCATTCTTGTTTTCTCTTCTGGCTTATTCGACGAATATCTGAATATCTAGAACTATGCATTTCATTTTAACGGCGATTTTAGTGTCTGTTGTTATTATTGCATAATTTTGTTGAGAAATAAGTTTCCGAAGTTTTGTGGAAATTCAATTGACATCATCCCGAGTTATATCTCAGATTTTACCTGCGAAATAAGGCAAACCTCTGAGTTATACAGGCTATATCGTCAATCTTTGAAGCAGTCCCTATCAGAACAATGAAGGCCACCTTTTCCTTGTTTTCCCAAACCGTGTTTACAAAATCTGCTTTCAAACAAAATGAGACTTTTATCATGAAACATCATCGAAACGTAAGCAAAAAGAATAAACTAATAATTCTTACTCACCAATACAAATTTTACGAACTCTTTGTAAAATATTCTGATCTCCTCTACTTACTGATTATATAACACAAGTGTTTCATCATCGAAATGTTTCATGCTTACATCTTGTTTATTTTCATTATTCTATCACTATGATTAGTTTGATTTTTTTATCAATTAATAACTTGTACTAAATTTGAACACTGATGTGGTTTAGTCTTTGGTTATTCTTTTGTTGATGTTTTTATAATTTTCTAAGAATATAGAGTTGGATATTTTTTTGGGAAAGTAGATTTTACTAATGTAATTTGGGAGAGCAAAGACAAACTATGAAAAACATTCATATACAACATGAAAAAGACCATAGATATGCATAATTGTCAATTATGACAGTATGGAAAATATGGATATTTTGGATAATCAAGAAAATATTGACGGATTGGTGGAAGAAGAGGAGGTATGAAGCATGAATTCTCATTCTTCCTTCTAATATGCTTCTAGTTCTTATTGTTGGATTTTCCCCCAAAATTTTACTTTAATGGACAGTCTTGGATTGGTTGAATAGAATCTATTCCAAAGAATTCTCAAAATTGACATTGGTGGTGAGTAACAACTATTGGTTTATTATTTTTCGGTTATGCTCTCATATGCAAAAAGAAAGAAGCCCATCAAGGTGCCATTTTGATGATTATGTAACCTTGTCTATAAGCCACACACTTCGCTTTAATATCACTTTTTTTTTTTGTCTTACTATCGGTTTTTCACAAAACGTTTGATTTGACTTTCCTATTTGCTATGTTTGCATTCTGAATTTACTACTTCTTTTACTATAACTTTAGTTAGGCTTCACGAGGTGGTCCCCGTCTTAATTTGAGATTAGAATTTAGAGTATTATTTTATCAAATATTTTGCCTTTTAACAACTCTTGTCATCAGTATGCGATGTTTCATTGAGTTTTTCGATAAAACTAGGTGAATACCCGCGAATTATTTTTACATTTTATGTTTTTTGGATTTCAAATTTTATATAATTTGATATTACATATCATGTTTTAGATATTATACATTGTAATTAACATCGAAATTAATTTGTATTTATTCACAATAATAACGTGTTGTTGCATCATTGGAGTGTTGTAAATTTTAGTGCCCATTCATACATGTTAGACCACATAGTTGAGAAGAGATCATTATCTTTGTCGTTAACCTTATGATTAGCTACCATATTATGTATGAAAAGACATACCATAAATCTTGAAAGAAGCAAAGTAGACATATGTGTGCAAAATCCTACAATGAACTCATGATCAGCTCCTGCAATGAGACAGTTTGTGACTCTTAAAGTATTTGGCAAATTCGGACGTTTTTGTTACATGCACACTTCTATCGTTTGACCCATGAACTGTTAAGATCCTATAATTATAAGAGAATCATTAGTTACTCTATCAAACTGAAACCAACCATAGCCAAATCCTTGTATAGTAAATAGTAAGGTTTTTGTAAAGGATGGCGAAAAAGAGAATGATTGAAAATTTTACCTGCAGATTTAATGAATTTGGAGACATGCTTCATGAGTATTCGTTGCCAGATGGTCCATTAGACTCTTCAGGCACCCGATATTCAATATTTCCTGCAAAGAAAAAAGGGCAACGATTTATCTCTAATAGCACCGGTAAATGTCAAAAAACCATGTTTTTATTTTTTGGCTTTAACAATCATCATAAATCTAAAAAGCTGAAAGATTTACCTTTCTTGTTCCTGACATCGATGAACCAACTCTCTTTTATTCTCTTGAAGTAGTCCTTGATTCCTCTCTCGAGGTAAAAATGGATTGAGATATTCACAACAATCTGCACATTTTTGTACTTTGCTGCAGACAAAAATTCACGTACAACAATAACAAAGCTCCAATTTTCACATTAGCTTTCTTGAAATTCAAAACAAGAATCCACCTTAGTTTTACGTTCATAGACATTTATTATGTCCGATTATTGCATGAATCTCACGGTTTTCCCCACTCAAGTGTTGCATAACATAGCCCATATCTTCAGCTTGACGGCATATCTTCAGCTTGACAGCAATAGTTACCATACTGAAATGATCCTTCGCTTTCCCTGAAGCCCCGAAACATGAGTAAGCAAACACTACCACGTTGAAACAAAGAAAGAGATGATATGCATTAAAAAATCTGATAAGATGGATTCATCCGTTGCCAGCAAAGTCAAAGCGGAAAGAATTGATCAATGTTCTTTCAAGGACATTGGCAATGGTCAGCATGGGAATCATATCCTACAAGGATATACGAAGATTACAGTGTTAGATAAAACAAAATTTATAAAAATTTAAAAATGGAAGAAGTTGATTTGGGATTGGATCTCTAAAGTAAGAATTATGTTTCTTTTTACTGACGCCTTTTTTTCTTATTCTATGGACTTAGCTACAAGTTTTCCAAATCATATCCTATTGTAATGAACATGATCAGCCTTATCTTATATATAATCAAAATGATGTCGTTGCCGACTCCAATTTTATATTCACAGTGACCTGGATTATTACAGTTCCCATTTGTTTTAGACATCCATTAGTTTTCACAATACATAGTAGAGAAAGGAAAAAAAGTCTCAAGTAGTTTTGATAAAACTTTTATAAACTACTAACCGCATCAAATGTCTTGTTTGCATTCGGCTGACTTCCCATTATGCAAAGAAAATGAGTGACAATATGATCAGGCTCAGTTCTTTATATGAAAAGTGTAGATAAAAGAGATCAAACATATGAAAAATCTATTAACAGAAGTTAAGTAGAGAAGCTTGAGGCTACAAGAGATCGACACAACAGTTAGTTTGTAGATTTGCTTTCCATAAGTCGTCAAGTGTAGAAACATTTCAGATTTTTGAAATTTACATAAATATAGTTCATTTCATTAAGACGGTGGATCATCAAGATGCTTGCAACAAAAAACATATAATGCTTTGATGTGTAATGGTGATCAAGGAAAATAGTTTGGAACAGTTTCACTTAGGAATATTGCATAATTATGGCGAAAGATTAAAGATAGTGAGCATACTTCTACTTGATCTGCCCAGCAATAGTTAAGAATGTTTGTTCGACGTTGGTAGAAGGCTCCAGAATGGAAATTTTGAGCTTATCTGCTAAGACCTGTAATATTTTTCGAGCAGATGAAACTGTAAGAAAACCAAGTCACAGTTGTGTCAGAAGCAAAATCTACCGAAAATAGACAAATTATAATCGATAGAATCAGAAAATTTAACTTACAGCCTTTAATTTATGATAATATCATCATATGCAATCATAGCCTTAAGTTATGGTCTAACAATCTAAACGATTGTAATATCATCTCTCGGTTACAGATTTTTGGAACCATGATGATATGGTCAGATGAGGAAAAGGGAAAGTTAAATGGAAAGAATGTTTGCAACTAATTTAGATGCACATGGGAAAGAAGTACAATCATAATTGGGAAAAATAAGTTATGGATGCGAGCTTACCTTTCGTTTCAGTGGGAACAACTTTGTTTTCAACTCCCTTCTCAGGTCTTAAAAGTCAAAGCCTAAGCTAGATCCAAAAACGATAATTACCTAACTCAAAGATGAAGATGAATCGAGATGTGAGCCTTGCTAGGGTTTTTTGAGGATCATTTCACTGACTTTTGTGGTTAACAAAAGATTGCATCGACTTTTGTATAAATGGAACAGACATAAAATACATTTGTAGCAGTCGAATCGATCGAAAGGAGTAAAAGCTAAGGAGATGACAGATTCAGGAACGACTCGTCTGAGAAGATGAAGAGAGGCCATTTGATTTATTTTTTTTAAGAGGTGACACGTGACACTCTCTCCAATGCTGACGTATCACGCTGCTGGAGAGAGTTAGCCTCTCTTTTGTACAGGCTTTGAGTGGGAGACGCGGGAGAGGTGCGGAAGAGGGCCGATCATTATTAAGATACAAAAACGTCATTTGTATTAACTAATTAAATAATAATAAAATTAAAATCAAACCACGTACGGTCTAAAATACAAAGAGAATTGTTGGAACGCACATGGTAGATACGCAACAAATATGGTGTGGTTCAAGTGTGGGTATCTTTTTTTTTTTTTTTTTTTTTTTTTTATCATTCTTTATGTTATGTTATTTAAAAAATTCAAAGTAATTATTTACCCAAAATGAGAACACCAACAATTTCTTTTTATTAACAATTTAACATCATAACATTCAAACTTTTTCTATATCATTTACATAATTTTATATAATTAACCTTTAATAATAAAAATTTCATAT
>PKMM01044222.1:0-31448 GCA_002933915.1 Eutrema heterophyllum | reverse complement strand
CAATTGCTTCGTGTACATTTCCTGGTAGAAGTTCAGCAAATGCAAAAGGAAGTAGCCGTTGCATAAAGACGTGACAGTCATGACTCTTCATCCCGGAAAACTTTTGCCCTTTCTCAACACATTTAGCTAGATTAGATACGTACCCATCCGGAAACTTCACATCAGATGTCGCCCATTTGAACAAGGCAGACTTTTCTTCCGCACCCAATCGAAATATGGGAACAGGTGCTTTCCCATTGCTTGTAATATGTAACTCATTCCGACAACAAAGATCAGGCAAGTCTAGTCTTGACTTACCGCTGTCTTTAGTCCTTCCACGCACGTTTAACACTGTATGCATGATGTTATCAAAAAAGTTTTTCTCAATATGCATGACATCCAGATTGTGTCTAAGCAAATGATCCTTCCAATACGGAAGCTTCCAAAATATGCTTTTCTTATGCCAATTGTGATGCTCCCCATATCCATCCGCCATATTAGCTGGAGTGTGCCAATTTCCACCACGATTGACTGTTTCCAGTGCACCATAATGATCAATTTCTGCTTCTAGATCTTCCCCGGAAAGATAAACAGGAGGAGGAACACGAACAGCTTTGTTCTTTCTAAACAACCGCTTGTTTCTTCTATATGGATGGTGAATCGGTAGAAATCGGCGGTGACAATCAAACCAACTTGTTTTCCGACCATGTTTCAATTGAAACGCATCTGTCCTATTGAGACAATATGGACAAGCCAATCGCCCATGCGTAGTCCAACCTGATAACATCCCGTAAGCAGGGAAGTCGCTTATTGTCCACATAAGCACCGCACGCATTGTAAAATTTTTTTTCCTCGCAAAATCATATGTCCGAACCCCGGTATACCACAACTGCCCCAATTCCTCTATCAGAGGCTGCAAAAATACATCAAGAGAACGTTTCGGATGCTTCGGACCAGGTACTAAAATGCTCAAGAATAAAAATTCCCTTTGCATGCACATATCTGGAGGAAGGTTGTAAGGCGTTAGGATTACTGGCCATAAAGAATATTGCCTACCAGACATACCAAATGGACTAAATCCATCTGTGCAAAGACCAAGATACACATTTCGTTTCTCTCTAGCGAAGTCTGGGTGTACCGTCTTAAAGTGTTTCCACGCTTTTGCATCTGAAGGATGAGTAACCTCCCCATCTGTCTGCAAATGATCTGCATGCCATCTCATCGATGCAGCTGTCCTCTCAGACTGATACATTCTTTTTAACCTATCAGTTATAGGAAGGTACCACATCCGCTGGAACGGTACCTTACTCCGACCAGTACCTTGCGGCTTATATCTCGGTTTTTGGCAAAATCGACATTCCTGCAGCTTATCATCATCTTTCCAAAAAAGCATACAATTGTCAACACATACATCTATCATCTCAGAAGGCAACCCAAGACTAAACACCAACTTCTGTATCTCATAGTATGTTTCGGCAGCCAAATTATCCTCTGGCAAATACTCTTTAATAAGATCAGCCCAATCATCCATGCAAACCTCAGCTAAGTTATGATCAGTTTTAATTGTCATCATCCTAGCTGCTAATGACAATTTAGACTGACCTTCTCTACATCCATCGTAGAGTGGCTGATTTGCATCATCTAGCATATTATAAAATCTTTGTGCATCTAGATTGGGTTCCTCATCATGATGATCAGGTGCAAATGTACTTACGGTTTCATGAAATGCATCTGTAACCATGTCATGAATCCTATCATGATCTTGACCATGCTCCGCATGATAATCAAATTGATTAAAATTATTTGACTCATCAAAATTCGATGCTTGATAATTGCTACTACTACTACCAGCATTTCCCCCATGACCTTCTCCATGATAATACCAGATATAGTAATGCGGCATAAACCCTCTATTTAATATATGCGACCACACCTTCGAGGTAACGATAAATTTCCTATTCTTGCATTTTGGACAAGGACAGTACATCTTACCACTTGTAATCGTATTTTGTATAGTTCCCGCCTGATGCATGAATCCCTCCACCCCCTCACCGAACTCCTTTGTTAGCGATCCCTCCGAATCAAGACGATTATACATCCATCTTCTAATTTCGTAGATTGACATTTTTTGTTGGTCAGAGAGAAGTAAATGTTTTTGAATATGAAATTTTTCTTATGAGGTTGGCCGCTATATATAGATTTTTATTTTTGTTACCATCGAATTAGCAACGAATTTTGCGACGATTTTGCAACGATTTTACAATATGTTTACCTAACCGTACACCCGTTAACTTAAACGTGCTCACCTAACTCATATATCGTCGGTAAATCGTTGCAAAGTTCAACGAATACATTTCCTTGGTAATTCGTCGGTAATTACCAACGATTTTACGACGATTTTTGGAATCGTCGTGAAATCGTCGCAAATTGGCAATGATTTAACGACGATTTCAAAAATCGTCGTAAAATCGTCGGTAATCGGACCGAACTTAACAACGAGTTTGCGACGAAACATTTCGTCCCAATATTGCGACGATTTTACGACGATGTAAAAAATCGTCGTAAAATCGTCGTAATAACGATGTTGATTTGCGAAGAAATGAAATCGTCGCAAAAAATCGTTGCAAAATGCATGTTTTCTTGTAGTGTAACAAACCTTTTGCTCCTCTAGTTTGGTTATAGCTTGTTCTCCCATCTTTACATAGTTGGAACTACAATAAGAAACAATGAAAACCATGGTTCTAGCTTGTTCCTCCATGAATTTTCTGGCCTTGTGTGTTCTTCCATCCCGAAAAAGACTCCAGAGCAATAAGTTAATTTCAACTGGGCCTGGGAAAAACCATTTTAGTATCATCTCTGACCAAACTGCTTCATAATCCATTGGAAGAAAATCATCTTCTTCAATCGGAAACTTATATTTACCAGGTTTTGAGTTAACCGGCAAATGAATCAGGTAGAAATCAAGATAATCCAACTTAAGATTTGTGCAAAACATGATGACTCAAAGAGATGATTTACAAATATCTAATCCAATAACACATGAATTTAAAAGAATTCATGAAATACATCATTGAATAACACTAGAATTTTATAGAAAGTCTAATTCCTTCTAATTATACCACCCCCTAAGACTATGTTTCTCCAAACATAGTCAACCAACCAAGAAGCATTTAATCTTTTCCTATGCCTAATATGAGCTTCAAACAATTCACCAAGTCTGGTTTACTTAATTCTAACCCAGAATTATTGATACTATATTCGAGATTGATAATCTTGATTCATAATGTGTTTTTGACCAAAAAAAGAAAGAAAAGAAACAGATTTCGTCAAATCTTTCATTTCAATATGAGATTTTTTACTATCAAATTTATATTCCTCCTATACATAAATCTAATAATAAAGTCTCTAACAATGAGATAATTTCAAGTTCTCCAAACATCCTGGAATCTTGTGCATTCGTGCATTTTTTCCTTATATATTTCCTGAATTTCATCTGAAATTGTTTCTTAGTCAAAAGGAACATGAATCTTACTTCAAACTCTTTTGGATCGCCGGTACGACGAGGCCGCCATGAGCATTGGCGCACCAAAGCTTCGAAGTGATGAAGAGTTCGGATCGAGATCGGACTAAGCCGAGAGAAACCGCCTCCGCTAGAGCTTCCCCGAGAGGCTCCTGATAGCCTCCAGCACCGTCGGTTCCAGCGGCGGAGACGCGGCAGTTCCCAGAATTAGAATAGGCATCAAGTGATGGCCGGATCCGATTGCGATCGTGGGGACTATAATCGAAGACATTCATCATTTAAGATGATGAAGATCGATTTCCTTTCACGATGATCACATGGAGAAAGCTGAAATCAATTTCATCAAGAATAATGACGATGACGACGAAGTTGCTTTCTTTTTTTTGTTAATTTTGTTTTTCTCATAATTAAGTGAGGGTAAAAATGTCTTTGTATTAGATAAATAATGCTAAGTTTGTGAGTTTTCACAACTGGTGCTAGATTGGTCAACAAAATTTTATTTAGCGTTATTTCGATCAATTTTTCTTTAATAATTTGTTTTGTAATTTGTTTTCTTTATTTTGTTTTGGTTGTCCATCAAATTTATTGATTTATCATCAATTCATCATCTTTATGCATGTGAGATTACAATTTTAATTTTTTAATTTTATTTATTTATAATTTTTAAATGCAAAATTTTCATGTATTTTGTATTCCAATGTATTTATCTTTAAAATTATATATGTAAATGAAAGAAGAAAAAAACACTTAGAACCTAAACCAAATCAAATTAAACTACAAACCCAATTAGCTTTTATCCGGTTAGACCGAATATAAAATATTTTGATATTGTAGGATCAAATTCCCCAAATACAACAAATCATTTGTATAGTCTACGCGCCGAGATTTCGAATTTTCCAAAAATGGAAATGCTAACACTCATTTGGTCCCTGAGAAGAACAAAAAAAGTTGAGTTTTTTCTTCTCTGCCCTGAAAAAGAAAACTCTTTTCGCCTGAGAAATTTCTAGGGTTTAGTTGAAGTTCTTCGACATTGCCGATTCCTGTAGATTTCTTCTCGAAGCTTCCAGAAGAAAGAATTGTGGAGTAGAAGACGCACTGTGGAAAGTGAAGACATTGGCGGCTTGAGAGATGGTGTTACATTTGTCAGATTTAGGACCGAGTTGCTGTGAGATTCAAGAATTAGGACCGCCTCCAAGCAGCAACAATGATCAGGACAAGATGGGTAAGTTTAGTTCTGTTTCTTTTCAACGACCTGTAGTCAAATCTGGATGTTCTCGTGACAGAGAGCTGCAAAATTGAATTTTTTTATGTGAGAGGAAACTGTGACTCGAAAGAAATTATAGGGATTTTTTGTGATTCTGGTCTTGGAAATACAAAACCTTATTTAGAAATCTTATGACATTCAAAGAATTTGTGACATTAATTTAGTCTGGTGTGTATCTATATACATCTCTTACTCCTACATGTTTAACGCAGGTTACATTTTGATTAAGAAGCATCAGCATCCAAGAACAGAAGACGATGGTGGCGATGATGACAACACAGGTAACTTCAGTTCTGTTCTATCTTGTTGTAGTGTCCGAGACTACTTGGTTTGGTGAGGTTGTTTCAAGAACAGTTTAAAATTAAAATATCAAAGATTTTAACATGTTTGGATTTTTTTCACGGAACAGAACTTGCGAGAAAGAAGAAAGCTAAGATGAACAATTCAGAAACAGAAGCTGATTCTTCTTCATCAGACCACTCTTGTTTTGTGGCCCTTGTCACGGCTTCGAATCTACACACAGATGCTCTGGTGCTCATACTTTTTTTGCATATTGTGGTTGAGTCACTAGCCAAACCAAAACATGCTAACAGTTATTGCATACCGGGGTGTAGTCACTCACTCTATGAACTGATGTTTCTAAAGCTGGTCACTTTGTTTAGATTCTATTGTGTGGTTCAGTCTGGGACAAAACCTGTTGAAATAAATCAAAAGTTGATTTCAATATGGTTTGATTTGATAAGACATCTTAGGTAAATGTATGCATTTTTCTAAATTTGTTTTACGTTTCGTTTGGTTTACTTTGGCGTGTAAATTGAAGTAAAACCAAGTTTCATTTGGTTTACTTTGGCGTGTAAATTGAAGTAAAACCAAGTTTCATTTCAATTCTGTTTGGTTTACTTTGGATTGCTTACTACCTTTATTACCTATTTCATGACACTAAAGAAAGTGGTCTTTCACGTTTGCTATATTTTTGTTAAGTTGGTTAGTCATGACACTAAGCAAAGTGTTATACATCTTTGTGTCATGAGGAAATGCTGAAAATGACTGAATCTTTTTTTTTGCAGTATCTTCCAAAAGATTTCACAGCTCAAATGTTCTTAAAAGAAAATACCGCAAGATTGTTTTAACAGATGGAGGAGAAAGATCCTGGGCATTGGATCTGAGGTTCAACAAATCATGTGATACTTTTTACATAACGCGAGGTTGGAGAAGTTTCTGTGATGAAAATGGTAGAAAAGAAGGAGGCTTCTTTGTTTTCAAACTAGTTGGAAACAGGGAAACGCCTTTGCTCAGTTTTAGTTCCACTGAATCTTTCAATGATGGAACGGACAAAAACGATAAAGAATCGTGTATGGAGATGGAAAGAATGAAGAATCATTTGAGATGTAGAGATTCAACTTCACCAATCGAAAACCGATTCGTGACGTTAACATTTACACATGAAAGCTTCAGAAGAGGTAGACTGGTGAGTTCATTCAATAAACTCTTGTTTCAGAGGGTTATGTTAGTTTTATCTCTTGTATACTTATTGGCTATGTTGTCCGTTCAACTATTTTCCAGTGTCTTCCATTGCCATTCATGAGAGAAAATGGTTTGGATAAACCTCAGTTGATTACTCTGTTGGGCAGAGATGGTACGAAGTGGAAGGCAAATCTTCGACGGGAAAGCACAAGTGGAAGAATGAACTTGGGAAAAGGCTTGAAAGATTTTGCTAAAGCAAACGGCTTAAAGACGGGCGAATCCTTCACGTTGGAGTCAATATGGAAAGACAAAACTCCTATTCTCAGTTTGCTCCGTATAGATCCTAGCAGTGATAGAAGGCAACAAGGAGAATACTGTTCGAAAGCTAGCGAGAAAGAGTTTGTTTCCACAAAATCTAACAGTCGAAACAGGAACAGGAAAGCCAAAAACAGTACAGAGGAGAGAAGTTCATGGGAGCTGGTGCGAAACAAGTGTCTTACTAATAGGAGAAATTCAATTTCACTAATCGAAAACCGATTCGTGACGTTAACACTTACACATAAAAGCTTCAGAAAAGGTACACTGGTGAGTTCATTCAATATACTCTTGTTTCATAGGGTTATGTTAGTTTTATCTCTTGTATACTTATTGGCTATGTTGTCTGCTTAACTCTTTCCCAGTGTCTTCCATTGCCATTCATGAGAGAAAATGGCTTGGAGAAACCTCGGTTGATAACTCTGTTGGGCAAAGATGGTGCAAAGTGGGTGGCAAATCTTCGACGGGAAAGCACAAGTGGAAGAATGAGGTTGGGAAAAGGCTGGAAAGATTTTGCTAAAGCAAACGGCTTAAAGACTGGTGCATGCTTCACGTTGGAGTTAATCTGGAAAGACACAACTCCTATGCTCAGCTTATTCCGTACAGATTCTAGCAGTGATAGATTGCAACGAGGAGAGAACTGTTCAAAAGCTAGCCAGAAAGAGTCTCTTTCCACAGAACCTAGCCGTGGGAACATAGAGGAGAGGAGATATTCATCCCCAGGAATCCAAAATCAGTTTGTGACATTAACACTCAAACCTGAAGATGTCAGAGACTGTAAACTAGTAAGTTTTTCATTCTTGATCAAGGTGGGTTAGTTTCTCTCTTAATCATAATGTGTTTACTGAAATCTTTCGCAGATTCTTCCAAGTCAATTCATGAAGGCTAATGGCATTGACAAGCTTGGGAAGATAACTCTGTTTGGTAAAGAAAGAATGAAGTGTTCGGCTTATCTATTGTCAAGAGATGGATTCGTGGCTCAGGGAATTGGTTGGAAAGGGTTTTGTGAGGCTAATGGCGTCAAGACAGGAGAGTCTTTCACTTTGGAGTGTATCAACGAGCAAGATACAACTCCTGTGTTTAAGTTTTGTTCAATCTCCGGAGTTTAAAAGCATGTAAAGTGCACAAGTGTTCCTTTAAAAACTAAGCCTTTTTTTGTTTGTGAAGTTAAAGAGCTAACCAGTAAATATATGTGTCTTTCGATTTAAAGAATCAATTTTTGGACTTTGTGTTAGTTTAATAATGAAAATCATATAATAAACTAAGATTTGACTGTTCATCATCCGTCTCAAAAATTCTAGGGATTTTGATGTGTTTTTCCAACAGTAACGATTTCGCTCATTCTCTGAAAAGAACAGATCTTGGGCTTTCTTATGAAGTGCGTCGAATCCAACGCTTCGCTCACCGATCTCGTACTCACTGTCGGCTGCAAATAGTTCGCCGTCTCGCTCATGATCTTCGAATCCGCTTTTCTCAGACATAAAAAGGAGATATGATGTTCCAGGTCTCAAATTTAGGACCCAACTGCTCTGAGATTCGAGACTTACCGGCTCCAAGCAACAACATCGGTATGATTCTACGAGCTTGACTTAATTTTGAGGGATTTTATACAATTTGGGATCATAAGAGCTGCAAATTGAAAAGCTTTTTGTGGAAGACGAAACTGAGAGTGGAAATCAATTCAAAAGGGATTTTCTTTTGTTTTTTTTGTTAGGTAACATTTCGATGAAAAAGGATCACCACGCAAGAAAAGAAGCAGGCTTTTCATCAAATCATGGTGATGATCTTGACAACATCGGTATGTTCACTTCTCTTCTATTCTATTGTAGTACAATTATATGGATGAGTCGGAGATTATTTGCTTTGGTGTGAATTGTTCCAAGAAAATTAAAAAGCATCTGAGTGAGGTTTAACATGTGGGGTGTTTTCTGATGCAGAGCTCACAAGAAAGAAGAAAACGAAGAAGAACAACCCAGTAACTGAAGCATATTCTTCATCAGACCACTCTTGCTTTGAAGCCCATCTTTCAGCTTCGAATGTACGCACAGATGCACTGTTGTTTAGTTTATATGATTTCAAATTTTACTTTACGTCAAGTGTTTGCATTCTCTCGCTAGCTAATTGAACTGTTTGTTTCTAGGAGTAGGCATTTCTGTTTCGGTTAATCATGAAACAAGAAAAAGTGTTGGATAGCTTGGTCTCATGAGAAAATGCCTGAACCTTTTTTGTCCAAGTGATGCGCAAACCATACCTGAGTGAGCTTTTGTTTCTAGGCATGGACATTTCGGTTTTGGTAACAAGTTCAGTTTGAATGTAAAGGTTGAATTGAACAACGATTTGATTTTGGTTTTCTTTGATTGGAACGCTTATGTAGTAGCTAGCTATATGTATTTTGTCAGTTTACTTCAGTTTGGTTAACTTTAGTTTGGGAGAAAATTTGCTGAAGTAAAAAAATATTTCATTTTGGTTTTGTATGATTTGATTTGGTATATTTGTTTCTATAAAATCATGAAGCTAACCATATATCGAGTTGATATGCCCCTTTCTTTGGTCTCATGAGGAGGAAATGCTTATGATTTATGACCGTTTCCTTCACCATTTCATCTGACGTGACTCTTGTGTTCATTTAGTGTTTGCAGTTTCTTCCACAAGATTCCACAAGCACAGATGCTATTAAAAAAAAATGTCAGAAGATGTATAGTTCGAGACGGATAATATCATCATATGAGTCAAGGGAGAAACGATTTGTAACATTTACACTTGCACCTGTCGATGTCAGACATTGTAGACTGGTAAGATCGTCATACCAACTGTTGATTCAGAGGGTTAGTTTTCTCTATTATACTCTTATTGGTTTTGACGCCTGTTCAAATCTCTTCAGCGTCTTCCAATGCAATTCACGAGGGAGAATGGTATCAATAAGCCTGGCAAGATATATCTATTGGGTAATGATGGTTCAAAGTGGCTGGCAAACCTTCTCCTGGAAAGCAGAGGAAGAATGACTTTGGGGGACGGCTGGAAATCATTTGTTAGAGCAAACGGTTTAAAGACCGGCGAATCCTACACACTCGAGTTGAATTGGGAAGACACAACTCCTGTGCTCTGTTTGTGCCCTGCAGAGTATAGCATTGACAGAAGAGCAAGAGGGTGTTCAGAAGCAAGCGAGAAAGAGTCTCTTCTCATAGAACCTAGCAGCGCAAACGAAATTATTGCATTTGAAAACAGGAAAGATGAAAACAGGAAAAAGGAGAGCAGCTCATGGGAGAGAGAGAAGAATCATCTGAGAAGGAGAGATTCAACTTCACCAAGCCAAAACCGATTCCTGACATTAACAATTACACCTGACAGTCTCAGACATGGTCGACTGGTAAGTTCAACAATCAACTCTTGCTCATTTTATCGTTTAAAAGGGTATTTTAATTTCCCGTTCGTATATTTTCTAGCGTATTCCATTGCAATTCATGCGGGAGAATAGCATGAACACGCCTGGGGATATAACTTTGTTGGGTAAAGATGGTGCAAAGTGGCTGGTAAGTCTTCTACTGGAAAGAAGAGGAAGAATGAGTTTGGGAAAAGGCTGGAAAGATTTCGCCAACGCAAACGGCTTAAAGACGGGAGATTCCATCACGTTGGAGTCAATATGGGAAGACGCAACTCCTGTGCTCAATTTGCTCCGTATAGAGCCTAACAGTGATAGAAGGCAACAAGATGAGTACTCAAAAGCAAGAGAAAAAGAGTCTATTTTCACAGAACCTACCTGTGGAAACAAGACCAAGAAAGCAGAGAGCAACAGAGGAGAGAGCAGAAAGTATCCTCTTAGAAGGCTAGATTCATCTTTAGCAATCCAAAACCGATTTGCGACATCAACACTTTCACCTGAAATAGGTGTTTCTCATGATCTTCGAATTGGCGAGATCGTCGTTTTCAGAGACGAAGGAGATATGATGTTCCAAGTCTCAGATTTAGGACCCAGCTGCTGTGAGATTCAAGATGTACTAGCTCCAAGCAGAAACCATGATCAGGAAAACATCGGTAAGATCGATTATAGATATCCTTCGAACTGGAATTAACCTGGAGGGTTGTTTTAATTAAATATTGAGATCAGTATCTTAATACGATTTGATGATGTAACGTAAGGAAGAACTGCAAATTGAAGCTGTTTCAGGGAGACGAGACTGTGAGTGGAAAACAATTTTATGGATTACTTTTTCTGATACAGGTAGCATTTCGATAAAAATGCATCCGCACTTAAGAAAAGAAGCAGGCTTTTCATCATATGATGGTGATGATCAGTACAACATTGGTATGTTCAGTTGAGTTCTCATCTATTTTATTGTAGTACCATATCTACATGATCTAAGATCACTTGCTTTGGTGGGGCGTTTCTGATACAGAGCTTCCAAGAAAGAAGAAAGTGAAGAAGAACAACCCAGGAACAGAAGCAGATTCTTCATTAGACCGCTCTTGTTTTGTAGTCCCAGTCACAGATTCAAATCTACACACAGATGCACTGGTGATTATATAATTCAGTTTACTTTACTCCTCCATTGAAATCTCATGCTAAACGTTTTTGCATACTCATTAGCTAATTGAAACTGTTGTTTCTAGGGGTAGGAATTTCGGTTTTGGTCAGTCATGAAAGTAGACAAAGTGATCTACAGCTTTTGTCACATGAGGAAATGCTTAAAATGCCTGAACCCTTTTGTCCAATTGATGTGGAAATTGGTCCTGAATGAGAACTGTTTCTCCTAGGGATGGGCATTTTGGTTTTGATAGTTTACTTTAGTCTAGTTCGGTCTGAAGATATTAAATCAACAACAATATAATTTGGTTTTCGTTGATTGTAACATCTTATGTAACTATATGCATTTTGTCAGTTTACTTCGGTTTGATTAACACTGTTTTGTGAGTAAATTTTCTGAAGTAAAACCAATTCTCATTTTGATGTTGTTTGGTTGATTTGATATGGTATGATTTGATTTGGTTTATTTTCCCTCTCTTAGACGTGTTTCATATAGAATCACGAAGCTTACCAAAGTGTATCATTGTATTGATTAGTGTTGGTGTCATGAAGAGGAAATCCTTAGATTTAGCAACCCTTTTGTTGACCAGTCGTGAGTGATTTGATCCGACACTTGTGTATATGCAGCCTCTTCCACAAGAATTCACAAGCTCGGATGGTCTTAAAAGGAAATTTCCCAAGAAGTATAGTCCGACACAGATAATCTCATCGTATTCTTCAAACGAGAAACAGTTAGCAACATTTACACTTGCACCTGTCAATGTCAGAAATTGTAGACTGGTAAGATCGTCATAACAACTTCTGATTCAGAGGGTTAGTTTTCTATAATCCACTCTTGTTGGTTTGACGCCTGTTCAAATCTCTACAGCGTCTTCCAATGCAATTCACGAGGGACAATGGGATAAACAAGCCTGGGAAGATATATCTGTTGGGCAAAGATGGTTCTAAGTGGCTGGCAAATCTTCTCCTGGAAAGCAGAGGAAGAATGACTTTGGGAGACGGCTGGAAAAGTTTTGTTAAAGCAAATGGCTTAAAGACGGGTGAATCCTTCGCACTCAAGTTGAATTGGGAAGACACAACTCCTGTGCTCAGTTTGTGCCCTGCAAGCATGGACAGTAGAGAAGGAGGAGGGTGTTCAGAAGCAAAGGAGAAAGAGCCTCTTCCCATAAAACCTAGCAGTGGAAAAGAAATCAACATATTTTATAACAACGAAGATGAAAACAGCAATGAGGAGAGCAGCTCATGGGAGAGAGAGAAGAATCATTTGATATGGAGATATACGCCTTTACCCAGCCAAAACCGATTTCTGACATTAACTATCACACCTGACAGTCTCAGACATGGTAGACTGGTGAGTTCATCAATCAACTCTTGTTCGTTTTATCGCATAACGAAATGGCATGTTTTAATTCTCTGTTCATATATGTTCTAGCGTCTTCCATTGCAATTCATGAGGGAGAATAGCATGAACACGCCTGGGGATATAACTCTGTTGGGTAAAGATGGTGCAAAGTGGCTGGTAAGTCTTCTACTGGAAAGAAGAGGAAGAATGAGTTTGGGAAAGGGATGGAAAGATTTCGCCAACGCAAACGGCCTAAAGACGGGCGATTCCATCACGTTAGAGTCAATTTGGGAAGACGCAACTCCTGTGCTCAGTTTGCTCCGTATAGAGTCTAGCAATGATAGAGGGCAAAGCGAGTTTTCAAAACAGTCTTTTTCCACAGGATGTAGCAGTGGAAACAAGACCAGGAAAACAGAGAACAACAGAGAAGGGAGTAGCTCAGGGGAGTTGGAGAAAGTAAAAGATCTTCTTAGAAGAAGAGATTCATCTTTCGCAATCCAAAACCGAATCGTAATGTTAACACTTACACCTGAAGATGTCAGAGACTGTAAGCTGGTAAGCTCATCTCTTGCTTTAGAGGTGTGTTAGTCTATCTGTCTTGAATTCTAATTGGTAATGAGATGTGTTTGTTTCAAATATCTCACAGCATCTGCCGAGTCAATTCATGAGGACTAATGGCATCATCAAGCCTGGAAAGATAACTCTGTTGGGTAGAAGCGGGATGAAGTGGTTTGCATATTTACTGTCAAACGACGGAACTGTCGCTTTAGGAAATGGTTGGAAAGGCTTTTGTGAGGCTAATGGCGTGATGGTAGGAGAGTCTTTCATTTTGGAATACATTCCCAGAGAAGACACAGATCATGTAATTAAGTTTTGCTCCAACTTCGGAGACCAAATACATAGCTGTTAATTAGTAAGTTTTTTCCAAACGTTTTCTCTGGATATAGCATGGAATGATGTTCAAGGTATATATATATATGGGTACATTTGTCCATTTTCATTTGGAATCGACTTGGTTTGGTGTCTTGGCCATGAGTAGTTTTCTAACAATGGTTTCTTAAGGAGAACCTGTTTTACCTAATTGCACAGATGAGATTACCATGAAGATGGTAACGTTTGCCTTTGACTTTGAGTCACTTAGAGTGGAGCAGAAATTGCAGTAGAGAATCTTAGCAGTCCAAACATTTATGGACATCAAAACCCACAAATTTCTCGACTGTGGCTAAATGCTGGTACTATTGTAGCATCCATTGACACTGATAACTAAGTGGCGAGAGTTTGAGATGCAGTTTTGTCATCGTCTTCTTGCGGTGTGAGACACCATCTCTGCACCGTAATAGAATCTGTTGTTGTTTCCATGAAATGTCTGGAGTGTTTTTTGATCTACAATCGTTGCTGCTTCATCTGTTTGTATCAATTACGATTTGAGGACGATGCATCGCGAAAAGAAAACTCCTTCTACAGGCTCAAATCCAGCCCATATCTTAGGCCCAATTTATCTGTTGGGAGATGGGAAGTCAAGCTTCTACAGAGAGAGAGCTTCTTCAACAGATACGTATTTTCTGTGTTGGTTTTGAATTTTTTATTTATTTATTGATTTTGGATTTGGATTTAGATTTTGATTCGTGTCTCAGATTTTTATTTCTTCTAAAAACTCGGATTGAGTTAACCAAAAACATGCCTTTGCCTCATCGTTTATTTAACAATTTAACCAAAAACACCGCCAAAATCCGTTATTTTCTCCGCCCAGAAAAAAAAGGAAATATTTTTTTGTTACCTGAAAAATTTTCTAGGGTTTTTTTTTTTTTTGGGTTTCTTTCGAAGTGCTTCGACAATGGCGAAATCAATGCTTCTTCACCCGCAATTCTTCCACACACTTGTTCATGGCTTTCACACTCACCTCGTAACTATGTCTACTTCTCTCTTATGTCGCTCCGAAGCAGCTTATTCAGTGGAGATTCTTCTGATTCTACAAAATTCTCTCTTTTGTAGATGATTCCTGTAGACTTCTTCTCCAAGTATGTTGAAGGAAAGAGCGTGGTGGAGAAGACGACGGCTGAGCTGAGATCTGACTCGTCGGACATAGCCTGGAAAGTGAAGATGACTGGCCGGAGACTCAGTGACGGCTGGGAAGAGTTCGCCGTCGCTAATAATCTTCAAACCGGCGATGTTGTTGTTGTTAGATATGAAGGAGATATGGTCTTCCATGTTTCGGATTTAGGACCAAATTGCTGTGACATAACGGTTCCAAGCAACAACAGAAATGATGGTCAGGACGACATCGGTAAGTCTTCTTCTGCGTTTGGACAAGAATCTCAATGTTTCAAAGACGAAACTTTGTGTGGAAAAGTCAATTTGAGCGGTTTCTTTTCTTCTTCTTCTTCTTCTAAATCAGGTAATTTTTTGTTGAAAAAGCATACGCACCCAAGAACAGATGTTGGTGATGATGATGAAGGTAATTACATTTATATGAGTCTTGTTTAAAATAAAATTATAAAGTATATGAGGTTGTAACATGTGGGATGTTTATAATATAGAGCTTCCTAGGAAGAAGAAAGTGAAGAAGAATAGTGTTGATGAAACAGAAGCGGTTTCTTCCTCACTAGACAACTCATGTTTTGTGGCCAATGTCACGGCTTCGAATCTATGCTCAGATACACTGGTATTGTAGTTTGATCACTCACCAAATGAACGGCTGTTTCTATGATTGGGCATTTAAGGTGTAGTCTAGTTCGGTTTGGAATAAAAAAATTGTTGAAGTAAAGTCAAAAGTTAACTTCAATTTTGTTTTGGTTCGGTCTGATAAAAACGTCTTAGGCGACTGTATGTATTTTAGCTTCAAGTGGATTTGGTGTATCGTTGCTTACTTTGGTGTGGTAGAAAACTTGCCGAAGCATAACGGGATTTATGCTTGGTTTCATTTGGATTGGTTCGATTTGTCCTATTTGCCTACATTCATGCATATAGAATCATGTAAGTAAATGAAAGCGTTTGTTAATGTTAGCTATATTATTTGTTGAGTTGTCTAGTCATAAAACTCAACAAGGAGTCATGAGGAAATGTTGAACCCTTTTTTAATAATATGCCTCTTGTGTTAATCTGGTGTTTGCAGTATCTCCCACAACATTTCACAAGCTCAAATGGTCTTACAAGAAATTGCCACAAGATTGTTTTAATAGATGGAGGGGAAAGATCATGGGCATTGGATCTGATGTTCGAAGAATCATCTGATACTTTTTACATAAGCCGAGGTTGGACAAGTTTCTGTGACGAAAACGGTGAAAAGGCAGGAGGCTTCTTTACGTTTAAACTAGTGGGAAACGGGGAAACTCCTGTGCTCAGTTTTAACAATAATAGAAGGCATGGAGACTGTTCTGAAGCTAGCAGGAGAGAATCTCTTTCCACAAAACTTTGCAACGAGGAAGAGGACATAGAAGGGGAGAGGAATGGAGACGAATGCAAGATGGAGATAGAAAAGAAGAAGTACATCCCGAAACGAAGAGTTTCATCATATGCATCATATTCACCATATCATAAGCGATCCGTAACATTTAAACTTCCACCTGATTATGACAGAATTGTTAACTTGGTAAGTTCATCAAAAGCAACTCTTGATTTTGTCCTTATTGGTTTTGACGCATGTTTATTCGTCTTCTGTTCAAATATCTACAGAGTCTTCCAACCCCATTCGTGAGGGAGAATGGGATCAACAAGCCTGGGGAGATGTATCTGTTGGGTAAAGATGGTACAAAGTGGCCGACAAACCTTCTACTGGACAAGAAAGGAACAATGCGTTTGGGAAAGGGTTGGAAGGATTTTGTTAAAGTAAACGGCTTAAATACGGGCGAGTCCTTCACACTCAAGTTGATATGGGAAGACACAATTCCTATGCTTAGTTTGTGCTGTGCAGAATCTACCAGTGACAGAGAGCAAGAAGAGTATTTCAAAACTATCAGACAATCTCTTTTTATAGATCCGTGCAACAGAGACAAGATTAGCAGAGATGAGAATACCAAAGAGGAGAGCAGGTCATGGGAGAGAAATAAGAATCATCTGAGTGGAATATATTCAACTCCATCGAGCCAAAAACAACTTGTGACATTAACAATTACACCTTCCAGTGTCAGACAGTGTAAACTGGTAAGTTTATCAGACAACTCTTGTTTTAGGGGTTGTTAGTTTATTGTACTTTTAATGGTTGACACATTTTTTGTGTATTATTTAAATTTTCCACAGCGTCTTCCAAATAATTTCACTAGGGATAATGACATCCACAAGCCTGGGATGATTACGCTGTTGGGTAAAGACGGTATAAAGCAGCAGACGAAATTGCTATTTGAAAAAGAAAGGGGTTGCATGGCTTTGGGAAACGGCTGGAAAGATTTTGCTAAAGAAAACAGCTTAAAGACGGGTGACTCCTTCACACTCAAGTTGATTTGGGAAGACACAAAACCTGTTCTCAGCTTGTGCCCTGCAGAATGTAGCATTGACAGAGGAGCAGGAGGAGGGTGTTCAGTAACAGACCAGAAAAAATCTCTTCCCATAGAACCTAGCAGCTGTGAAAAATTAAGAAAAGACGAGAACAGTAAAGAGAAAAACAACAAAGAGGAAAATAGGAAAAAGGTGACCATGTCAATGGAAAGAGAGAAGAATCATCTGAGAGGGAGAGATTCAACTCCATCGAGCCAAAAACAATTTGTGACATTAAAAATTACACCTTCCTGTTTCTCAAACTGTAAACTGGTAAGTTTATCAAACAACTCTTGTTTCAGATGATTAGTTTTCTCTCTTGTACTCTTATTGGTTTTATCACATAACAAGATGTGTATTATATCTATTCTTCTTCTCAAATCTTTTCCAGACTCTTCCAGCACAATTTGCGAGAGAGAATAGCATAAACAAGCCTGGAATGGTATATCTGTTGGGAAAAGATGGTACAAAGTGGATGGTAAATCTTGTACAGGAAAAGGACGGAAGAATGAATTTGGGAAAGGGTTTGAAAGATTTTGCTAAAGCAAACGACTTAAAGACAGGCGAATCCTTCACGATGGAGTTAATATGGGAAGACGGAACTTGTATGCTCAGATTGGTCCATTTAAAGTCTAGCAGTTCAAAAGCCAACGAGAAAGAGTCAATTTCCACAGAACCTAGAAGCAGAGATTCATCCTCGGCAATCCAGAACCGACGAACCGTGACATTAACACTAACGCCAGAAGACGTCAGAGCCTGTAAACTAGTAAGTTCAAGTTCATCAAACAACTCTTGTTTCAGAGGTGAAGTTAGTTTCTGTCTTGAATTCCAATTGGTAACGAAATGTGTTTGCTCAAATATATTTTTGCAGCATCTTCCAAGTCAATTCATGAGGGCTAATGGCATCAACAAACTTGGGAAGATAACTCTTTTGGGTGAAAACGAAATGGAATGGTCTGCATATCTATTGTCTATCAGAGATGGAACCGTTGCTTTAGAAAATGGTTGGGATGAGTTTTGTGAAGCTAATGGCGTGAAGTTAGGAGAATCTTTCACTTTGGAGTTCGTTTATGAATTAGACACAGTTATTGTACTTAAGTTCTATTCTCGGTTAAAGTAAATAGAAAATTAATTTATCTAGATGAATTTTTTTTTTAACACTTCATTTATCTAGATGATTAATAACATAAAATAAAACGCAAACAAATTAATAACATAAATCAAGAAAATGTGCTCCTCTAATGCAGATAGATACATTAATCTAAAAGTTAACATACAACAATAAGTTGTGACGTTCGATAATTTAGTTACAACGTAAACCAATCTAGCCGGAGGTTATTTTGAGAGAAATCTGAAGGCCCAAATCTAATCTGTAAGAAAGATGAGAAGTCGAGCTTCTTCTTCACCCGCAATTCTTTCCCAACACATTTTCCTGGCTTCCACACTCATCTCGTAATTTGCATGTTACGAGGCGATTGTGGAAGCCAGGTGGAAAAATTGCATGTGAAAAAGAAGCCAAAAATTGTTGAAAAAGCATACGCACCCAAGAACAGATGTTGGTGATGATGATGAAGGTAATTTTACTGATGTGAGACTTCTTTAAAATAAAATAATTAAGTATATGAGGTTGTAACATGTGGGATGTTTATGATACAGAGCTTCCTAGGAAGAAGAAAGTGAAGAAGAATAGTCTTGATGAAACAGAAGCGGTTTCTTCTTCATCAGACAACTCGTGTTTTGTGGCAAATGTCACGGCTTCGAATCTATCTTCTGCATTTAGCAAACTCTAATACTAAATGAACAGCTCTGTTTCTAGGGTTGTGCATTTAGGTGTAGTCTAGTTCCGGTTTGGAATAAGAATTGTTGAAGTAAAGTCAAAAGAACTTCAATTTTTGTTTTGGTTTCGGATTGATAAAAACGTCTTAGGAGATAGAAACCAAGATTTTATCATATGCATCATCATATTCACCATGTCATAAGCGATTCGTAACATTTACACTTCCACCTGATTATGTCAGAATTTATAATTTGGTAAGTTCATCAAAAACAACTCTTGATTCTGCCCTTATTGGTTTTGACGCATGTTTATTCGTCCTTTGTTCAAATATCTTCAGTGTCTTCCAAGGCCATTCATGAGGGAGAATGGCATCAACAACAAAGTGGCCGACAAACCTGCTACTGGACAAGAAAGGAACGATGAAAATGGGAAAGGGTTGGAAATAATTTGTTCAAGCAAACGGCTTAGAGACGGGCTTCACGCTTAAGTTGATATGGGAAGGCACAATTGTGCTCTGCAGAATCTGCCAGTGACAGAGAGGAAGAAGAGTTTTCAATAGCTATCGAGAAACAGTCTAATTTCATAGAGCCTAGCAACAAAAATAAGATCAGCAAAGATGAGGATAATAAAGAGGAGAGCAGGTCAATGGAGAGAGAGAGAAGAATCATCTGAGAGGGAGAGCAGTTCATGGGGGAAAGAGAAAAATCATATGAGACCTGTACATTCAACTTCACCAAGCCAAAACCGATTCGTGACAATAACAATCAGACCTGACATGCTCAAACTGTCAAACATAATAGAATGGTAAGTTCATACAATCAACTCTTGTTTTAGAGGGTTATTTTCTCTCTTATACTCTTATTAGTTTGATCACATAACAAGAGGGTATTTATTTCTTTCTCCTTTCAAATCTTTTCAGCGTCTTCCAAAGCAATTCGTAAAAGAGAATAGCATGAACAAGCCTGGAATGATGTATATATTTTGGGAAAAGATGGTACAAAGTGGATGGCAAATCTTGTACAGGGAAAGAGAAGGAAGAATGAATTTGGGAAATGGCTGGAAAGTTTTTGCTGAAGCAAATGACGTAAAGCCAGGCGAATCGTTTACATTGTGGAGTCAATCTGGGAAGATGCGACTTCCTACGCTCAGGTTTATCCGTGCAGAGTCTAACAATTCAAAAGCTAACAAGAAAGAGTTGATTTCCGCGGAAGACAGAGAACCTTGTTTGTCTTTTCAAGTTGAGGGAAAAGGAAAAATATAAATACATTCATATAAGCTTTTTAGCTTGTCTCGTGAATGTTAGACTAACATAAGTTGAGGATACTATGATTTCATGAAATCTCATCATCTCACAAAAACCAGTGACCACCAATGAGAGCATATAATTCGATAGCTCAAGTTGTTGTTAAGAATGATCTCCCAAAAATCAAAGGCACATTTGCACCTCTTTTTATGTCGATCACATAAAAATGGACTGGAACCATACAATTCTCGACTTTAGCCATTAGATCATAAATGACACCTTTGGAAATGGTGATTGAAGAATCAGCAAACCCAATTCTTATTTTGATGGCGTTCTGTGATACCCAACGAATTTGTGGTGCTTGTGGGCAAGAGATTGAAGCATGACTCGTATGAATGTTTTTAGTTCAACGTGTAAAGTAGAGAGACTTCTCCGTAGATTCCTTGTTCCCAGTAGTGATCCTTCAATGTCTCATTGAGAAAATCCTGAAAAAACGTTGGTCTCTTTATAAAAACGATTTACATAACACCAACACCTTTCATAACATGAGAGGCCGCCAATTTATGCCTTAACTAAACTCATGTTATTGTACTCATGAGCTGTGCGAATATATACCTAAACTCATATTTTTTTTCCTTTTAACTATCATACTCGAACTTAGGCATTGGCATTGGCATTTGGATACTCTGTTCGGGTCCGGATCAAATTTTTGGATTTCGGATATTTCGGATAAAGGGATCTAGGTATCATTCAGATAATTTTAGAATGATGGTTCGGGTTTGGTTCGGTACCATGTCGTTCGGGTTGGATATTTAAATTGAAAACCGGCCTAGAACCGAAAAATTATCGGGTTCGGTTACTTTTTACCCAAAACTACCCGAAAATATCCGAAATATTCAAAAAAAAAAACTAAAAAAGGTTCAATTTTAATGAAATTTGGTTAAAGTTTGCAAAACAATTGTCTAATTTTGACAAATATAACTAAGGGTTTTTGGATATTTCGAGTATTTCGGTCGAAATATATTCGGTTTATAATTGTAATTTTTTATATTTTGGTTATTTCAAGTCTAAATATAATTTTTTTCTTATATAACTAGGTTTTGCTAATGTAGATTATAATTATTGATTTTTAAAATCATATGTAGAAAGCCTTAGAATCAAGTAACTTCAACTTTTATAAGTAACATATATATTTTATAGATAATAAATCATGTTTGTAACAAAAATGGTGGTAAAATTATTCAATCACAATAAACAAAGTACTCTCTAAACGTGTGCGTATAGAGTATAGACACATGTAAAGAGATTTTAGTATTATATTTATTATTAGTTATTTATATAATTGAGACCATTATTTTAAATTAATAAATTTTTATAATTTAATATCATGTTGGTTTTCTGTTGTAAATAGAAATTTTATACATAATTTCCTTATTTTTATTAACAATAATATTAAAAATTATAAACTTTTTTTAATTTTGAATGTTGATGTGGACCAATAAAATTGATTGTTTAAAATCATATGTGGACACCTTTAGATGCATATAGCATCAACTTTTATTAGTAGCTAGATAAGTGTCCGCATATATGCGGGTTTGTAATTTAATATTTTATAAACGTTAAAAAAAATTAAAAACAAAAAATGAAAAACAAAATTAGATTACTCGTGAAAATATATAAATACATTGCATTATTTCCAATTATGCATTATTTTTACCCGATTGGGCTTAACCCGAAAGGCCCGATATTTTTTGGGTTTATATTTCTAGGGTCGGGCCTGGCCCGGCCCTAGAGCTTTGGCCCTAATTGACATCCCTATGACACATACATATATAGTTTGGTCGTGATTGTATATTAATAATTTTCATTTTTTAAGTTTCTTTTTGTCATAATGGAAAGGATTATAAACTTTTAAGTTTGGTCGTATATTAATAATTTTCTTTTAAAGTTTAGAGTATATTTATAATTTTTCTTTCTTAAGTTTGGTTTTGGTATAAATTTTTAAGTTTCCTTTTGTCAATTTCCTTTATTGTAAACTTTTTTTACTTATTATTGTTTTCTATTTCTTACGATTGTCTTTTTTTAGTTTTTCCTTTTCAGTTTAGAGTATATTTATAATTTTTCTTTTTTAAGTTTGGTCGTGGTTTAAACTTTTAAGTTTCTTTTTGTTACTTTCCTTTATTGTAAGTTTTACTTACCTATTCTTGTTTTTTTTTTTTTAAGATTGCATTTTTTTAGTTTAACATTTTTTAATATTTACTTTAATTCATTTTTACTTTTTTTAATTAATTGACACATGTCAATATCTAAATTAACTGTGACAAATATCACAATCTGGTTAGTGAAAATTATCTTACGTGTCATTCTCACTTTGAAAGATCCAGTTTTATATGATAAGATAGATTATATTTCGGGTAAAGGCAAAGGCAAAGAGGCCAAAACCAAAAGAAGAAGAACGATACTCGAAAGTTATAGCGATCTCATGGCGATCGCTTCTAGTCTCATAGCGACTTACAACATTCAAGCATAAAAAAGGGAAATAGCAAAGCGATTGTATTTAAACCAAATCTTTAGCTGCAACAGCAATCCCTCTATGCCACGCAGAGGCTTTCCTTGCTGCCAGCTCAACCTACGCAACTGTCGTGTTGACCCGAAGATTCCCCTGTTTCTTTGATTACCTCTGTCTCACCTCCTCCATCTTTCGACGTCCCCCTCTGCAGCTTATCAGCTTCATCCTTTGAAAACTCGGGATCGGATGGCTTGTGAGGTACTGGAGGGAACATATGTGCATTTTTCTGTCGACTTTGCGATTCTTTGGACGCAGAGAGAGTTTTTCCAGGATTTCTTTTGGAATGTTCCTTCCATGCTTCCTGTATGTAGCCTGCCGCCCATGATCTCCATTTCGCTGAGCAGAACCTATAACGAAAAGAAAAAAAAGGGAGATTTTAGGTTATGTGGTTTGTTTAAAGTAGTAAAAAAACCTCCAACTGCTACTTTGGTTTTGAAGCCTTTCCTGAAAATGTGTTTGAGTTTCATGGGATGAAAGCGATTGAAATGAGAAGCTATAAACTTGAAATCATCAGGCAAGAGAATGAAGCCTTCAACATCGGTAAGAGTAATTATGGTTTCGTTTGAGATCGGGAGGCAAGGAGAAGGATGGGGATCAAGACCCCAAAAGAGAAGATCTCCACATATGTCACCAGCTTGGAGGCGATAGTCGCCACCTATTTCTTGAGATGGTGTTGTACATCTCAGAATGTCTTTTGTTACCATCAACATTTCCTCAACCGGGTCACCTTCTTTCACTATGTAGCTATTAGCAGAGTAGAACACAGACTTCACTCGGTCGCACACTGCTTCTAGTAGCCAACCATCATCCATGATCTCGAACAAATAAACCTGTGAAGTCAAGAAGCAATATGTTAACAAGTATATATTCTAGGTGAACAGAGACACACAGATCAGTCACAAAAAGGGAGCTTACACTCTTTAACAGATTCTTGTAAAGATGGCGTTTGGTTTCTGAGTCTGAGGTCTTTCGGAAGGCTATGAAGAAGAGCTTCCTCTTCTATGCCCCTGGTTTCTCGCCATTTGTAATCCATGTATCTCCTAATGCGTTCCTTCAGAAAACGTGGTAGCATTCGATAGGACATCCATTTTTCTGGGTCTCGCTTTTTCTCCTCCATTTCATCTACTCTAATCGTAGATGATTGCAAGTACTTCTGTGATCACCAAAGGAATCTTCAGCTTTACGAGATCAAAATCTAGTTTCAGAGGTATGAGCATTACCTGAACGTTTCCAATGAGTACAGCAAACAAGAGTAAACCGGAGACGCATATGATGATAGCAAACACGATCTCTTCTACAGAGTTACTTGTCTCCAGGTTTTGTCCCAAAGCACTGTAATCGTTAAAGAGTGGGTTAAGTCATGATCTTCAGACAACCCTAACGGATGGATTTATCTTTGCAATTAGATGTACTAACCTAAGATTTCGAAGACCCCACCAAAAGCAGTAGACGAACTTCCTCGGAAAATCCCTTGACTCTACCACCCTAGATTTCAATGCATCAATGTACATACCAAAGTTCAACACTGTGGAGTTTGTGATTTGGCCAGGGTCGATTAATGGGCATGAAGTGTTCAAAAAAGGACTGTTGTCTCCACCACCTCGTGCACAATACAGATCCGTGAGATTGCATCCGGATGTCTTAGCACACGCTTCACGCCAGCATCTGTTTTCCCTTTCTATTGCATTCCAGTACCAGAAAGCCCCAAACACCTGACAATCATGCATCACAGTTCTCGCTGATGTAACACAAGAGAATAGCAGTGGGACTGTAGGAGCAAGAGAAAATACTTACATAACTCGGAAGCATGTAGAGGAAAAGGTTTAAAGCAGCTCCAATCCACTTTGTTTCAACTACCGTACCAGATGCTCTTGTCACTTATCTGAAAAGTGGATAGATACGCAGGATTCTTGGTATATATTGACAAATTATAACCCATTTCATTATTTTCTTTGTCACCAGGGAGGCAGCCTGTTGCTTTCTTGATAAGAGAGTGATAACCACCACCTACAAGATTTCGCATTGCACATCTGTAATGCTAGATGTCACAATACAAAGAATGCACGATCGAAAAGTATATGTTACAAAGGGAGTGATCAACACACCTGAGGAATGGGGAGAACCGAAAAGATGTCAATAATGAAGTAAAAGAAGAGCCATCCTTTCCTCTTAGCATTAGAATTCACAACTATCTCGCCTCTTAGAGATACTTGAGGACGAGGAGCAATGAGTTCGGTTATAAAATGAAAAATGATGTGAATTACATAGAATGTGTCAATAAAGGTACGAATGGCACAAGCTGCTGCTGCAACTTTCTTGTCGAAAGTGAAGCAAAATCTATGAAAATCAATCACAGGGATAAAGAGAAACAAAGGATCAATAGCGAAAGCAGCCATGCAAACGAACATGACAGTCTTCCTCCAATTTTCAAGGGTTTTCATGTTCTTGTAAACCTTCCTTAAGCGTCCTCTAAAATTCTTGAAACTCCCATGTACAAATTGAATTGTTGAAGATCTCTCCAGCTTCCTAGTATCATACTTGTATATATCACTATGTATAAACATATATATATATATATATGCTATTTCAAACTAGTTCATCAAAGATCATGATATGTAGTTTAGTGGTATATATGTACTAGTACGGTCTTGTGGCACCATCCGAATTCAAATCCGGTAGAATAAGAAAGATTAAAAACTAGTTCATCGAAATACGAAGGAACCACCTCATGCACGAAGTTACCTTAACTGATGATTCATTTATGTATGTAGTTTCTTCGTCTGCTCAATCTGCAATTTTTCCAAAGTGATGTACAAAGAAATGAAGTCCACTCGGCTGTCTCTCTACCTCAGCTAAACCGATTCCTAGAAACTATAATTACATCAGAAACCAAAAAGAGGTAATAATACACCAGCTAATCTCTATCTGACTTTAAGAAGAAAAATTGTTAGAAAGAAAAACGAAAATCTCAAGAGACTGAGAGTCTCAGAGCGGAAATGGAAACCTGCCAGGTAGAAACAACGATCGGTTAACGTATGAAACCTATTCCCAGCTTCTTCGAAAGTTATTTTATTTCAAGTAGTAGCTTTAGAAGAAAGTCTCTTCATATGTTTTTAGAAGAACGTCTCTTCTATATGTTTTTCACCAGAAACAGAAAGTCAGACTATGGTGGGGCTAAAAGGCCTCTTTTTTTTTTTTTTTCCATAAGAAACCAATTTTTTGTTTGTTTATTTTTTGGATTTTTAAATTATTTTTTATTAATCAAAGATATAGCCCTTGACCCTTGTCATTTAGATTACCCGCTCTGGTAGAAATGTTTATGACTGAAATTTGACTCCATATATTTTCTTTTCATTACGATGCGTTACGGAAAATTTGAACTGGGGTTGAGTCTTAGGAACCACCTCATGCACGAAGTTACCTTGTTTGATGAGTCATGTTGTTAAATATGATCAATGAGTGGATTGATCTATATCTCTTATATACTAGTATTGGTCCCTTTAAATTTTTAGTGTGGGATCCTAACACGTTTTCTCGAGATGATGGTTCTTATCGGCCTATCTCAAACTGAATCCCACTTAGGACCGGTAATAAATCATTTTTAGACCACCCTATTTAGGTCAACAAACGAAGCTCTTATACCATGTTTGTATTATAAATATCTCTCTTATGATCAATAAAGAATTAAGATGTTCATATCAACTTTGGCAAGGTCCTTTCACCAATAGAATCGAGAATGCTCACATAAGAGATGCTGGAAAGATTCGGCTCACACCTTATGATGGGACTTCTAATCTGCGATCTTACCTAAATCCGTTTCAAATTGCACTGGGACTATTGAAATTAAACTTGATTTTGGGTCAAGTTTAATTTTGGGTCCATAATGAAATTATTTTTAATTGGACCAAACTCAAGATTAAGCTCAAATTCTAGAGAATTTCTAGAAATACTCTAGAAGGTTACCACCTCCTTAAGTGTTTCCAGAGAATTCTATAAGATAATAATATGTATGTATTGTTGTAGAAAACTCTAGAAATTTAAGTGAAGTATCTAGCAATCAAGGAGGTTATAGTAGAAGTATTTAGATCATTTTGTAAGATATTTTGTAGTTAGTTGAGCCTATAAATAGCTCCATCCTCTCCCATTTGTAATCAACTTGAACAAGTGAATAAAAAACAAGTTTAAAGAGAGAGAGTGTTCTTCATAAGTTTTCTAATCTTCTCTAAAGTCTTTCAAGTATTCTCTAAGTTTTCTTCCATATTTCTCTTCATACTTAGAGGGTTTATTCTCTTGGTTTCTCTCGTGTTTCTCGGGTATACGGTCTTGGGCTAGTGCTAAGCACTATCGGTGGTTTCTGTACATGGTATCAGACCCATTCTAATTTGGTTCTTTTCAAGATCAGGGTTTAAAGAGAGCTCGGGTTTACTCTAAGTATAGAATCAATGGGTCGTGTTGTTGGATTGGGAATGGAGATCTTAAACCAATCTAACTATCGGTTATGGAAGTCATGTATGGAGTCATACTTGGTGAGTGAGGACTTATGGGAGGTCGTCGGCGGTAGCAGCACAACACCACCAAGGGGAGATGCTGCAACAGCGAAAGCGACAAAGGAGTGGACACGGAAGAATGCCAAGGCGGAATTTGCTTTGAAGAGGTCAATATCCTCAAGAGGATTTGAGCATGTCTCAAGGTGTACATCCGCAAGTGTTATTTGGCAGGCGTTAGATCAATTGTTCAATAAGAAGAACGAGGCTCGACTGCAACTGTTAGAGAACGAGCTGGCAAATGCGAAGCAAGGGGAGTCTTCAATCTCAGAGTTTTTCATCAAGATAAAAAATCTTTGCTCTGAGGTTAATACTCTAAATCCGGAGGAGTCAATTTCGGAAGCACAGTTGAAGCGGTCTATCATTCGTGGTCTACGACCCGAATATACACCGTTTGTTACTTCCGTTCAAGGATGGGCTACACAATCTTCCTTGGAGGAGTTTGAAAACCTACTAGCTTCGCAAGAATCACTAGCCATGCAAATGGCGGGAGTTAAAGTCCATGATGACTCGGGGAGCACTTTTGTAGCGGGGAGGCAACAAAGCTTCAGAGCCAAACCCAAATATGGTAATACGAAGAATAATGATGGACGGGAAGGATCTTCTACGGGAGACAAGAAGCGATACAAGTGCTACCGGTGTGGAAAACTTGGGCATTTCAAAAAGGATTGTCGAGTCAAGCTGAAGGAAACAAACATGGCAGAATTAAAGGGTCATACTGAAGACGAAGAATGGGGAAAATGTTTCACGGTGGAGGCTGCATTTTCAGGTATTTCCAAAACTAAAAATCTTGGAAATGACTGGATTGTGGATTCTGGTTGTAGTCATCATATTACCGGAGACGAGAAGTTATTTTCTAGTCTTCTGCGTCATGACGGGAAAGAAGCCATCATTACCGCGGATAATTCCATCCACCGAGTTGAGAAGGAAGGAACAATAGTCATTGAAGGAGATGATGGAAGCCCAATCACTCTCAAGAATGTGTACCATGTTCCTGGAGTAAGGAAGAATCTTCTCTCCGTGGTGAATGTCGTGGACTCAGGTAACTACGTTCTATTTGGCCCAAGAGACGTTAAATTCTTAAAAAATATTCAAGAGTTGAAGGCGGACGTGGTTCATACCGGAGCACGGGTTAAAGATTTATATGTTTTATCGGCCTCAAATTCTTATGTTGAGAAGATGAGTACGAATGATAATGCCTTCATATGGCATGCTAGGCTTGGTCATATAAATATGACTAAGCTGAAGGTTATGGTGCATAAGGATTTGGTTAACGGGCTCCCGAAGTTGAAGATTCAAGATGAAGGAAAACTTTGTGAAGGTTGTCAATATGGAAAGTCACACAGGCTCCCGTTTGAAAATTCCACTTCACGATGCATCGCTCCATTAGAGAGGATCCATAGTGATTTGATGGGTCCAACGAGAACATCCTCATATTATGGGTTTCGCTACATGTTGTTGTTCGTTGATGATTTCTCACGGTACACTTGGGTATCCTTTGTGAAGGAAAAATCAGAAGTATTTTCCAGTTTTCAAGAATTCAAGGTTACCGTGGAAGGAGAGTTGGGTCGGAAGATCAAGACTCTAAGGACGGATAATGGAGAAGAGTTCATGTCAAAGGAGTTTCTCTATTTTTGGGTCAAGCTTAATTTTGGGTCCATGATGAAATTATTTTTAATTGGACCAAGCTCAAGATTAAGCTCAAATTCTAGAGAACTTCTAGAAATACTCTAGAATGTTACGACCTCCTTAAGTGTTTATAGAGAATTCTATAAGATAATAATATGTATGTATTGTTGTAGAAAACTCTAGAGATTTAGGTGAAATATCTAGCAATTAAGGAGGTTATAGTAGAAGTATCTATATCCTTTTGTAAGATATTTTGTAGTTAGTGGAGCCTATAAATAGCTTCATCATCTCCCATTTGTAATCAACTTGAACAAGTGAATAAGAAGCAAGTTCAAAGAGAGAGAGTGTTCTTCATAACACTACAAGAAAACAGTCAATTACCAACGAAATTTTACGACGATTTTAAATTGATGTAAATTTACATCGACATTACGACGGAATTACGACGAATTATGTATTCGTTGTAAATTCGTCGTAAAAATGTGTCGTCGTAATTTGATGACGACATTACGACGATTATACGACGATTTTGAAATTCGTCGTAAACTCGATGTAACATTACGACGGATTTACGACGAATATCACTTTCGCAAATTACGTTGTAAAATCGATGTAATTTTACATCGATATTACAACGATCAGAATTCGATGTAAATTAACGACGAGTAGACGTCGATTGTTTCCAGTTAGGTAGAACACGTTTTTTAATAGGTTCACCTAATCTATTTACATCGAAAAATACGTCGTAAATCCGATGCAAATCCGTTGTAATTCCGTTGGTAATTCTGAAAAATTTCTATAAATACATTCTCACGTCAAACGTAAATTTCAATAAAAAAAAACAAACACTAAAAAAAAAAAACACACTATAAAATCTTTTTTATAAAATGTCTATATACGATCTACGGAGATGGATGTATACGCAAAAGGATTCGGAGGGAGCGTTGACGAACGAATTCAAAGAGGGGCTTGAAATATTCATGTATCAGGCCGGAAATATGCAAACAACCCTGGAAAGCGGTAAGATGTTCTGTCCTTGTCGTAAATGCAAGAATACGAGATATGTTTTTATCGAGACGGTGTGGAAGCATTTACTAAATAGAGGGTTTATGCCGCAATATTATGTTTGGTATCAACATGGAGAGGGTTTTGAAAGAAATCAAGCTGATCGTAGTAGTAATTATCAAGGTCATGTAGATTTTGATGAATCAAATGATCAGGGTACTAGTAGTTATCATCATCATGGTCAATATGATCAGGGTCAAGATCATGATAGGATGCATGACATGGTTACTGATGCATTTCATGAAACAAATGCTGATAATAGTGTTGAGGAACCCAACGTAGATGCGAAGCGATTTTATGATATTCTAGGCGCTACAAATCAGCCACTTTACGATAGATGTAGAGAAGGTCAGTCTAAATTGTCGTTAGCAGCTAGGATGATGACAATTAAAACTGATCATAACTTAGCTGAGGTTTGCATGGATGATTGGGCTGATCTTATTAAAGAGTATTTGCTAGAGAATAATTTAGCTGCTGAAACATACTACGAGATACATAAGTTGGTGTTTAGTCTTGGGTTGCCTTCTGAGATGATAGATGTATGTGTTGACAATTGTATGCTTTTTTGGAAAGATGACGATAAGCTGCAAGAATGTCGATTTTGCCAAAAACCGAGATTTAGGCCGCAAACTTCTGGGCGTAGTAAGATACCGTACCAACGGATGTGGTATCTTCCTATAACTGATAGGTTGAAACGATTGTATCAATCTGAAAGGACAACTGCATCGATGATGTGGCATGCAGAACATTCACAGAGAAAAGAGAAGTGACTCACCCGTCAGATGCAAAAGCTTGGAAACACTTTAACACGGTACACCCAGACTTTGCTAAATCTAAGTGAAATGTGTATCTTGGTCTTTGCACTGATGGATTTAGTCCATTCGGTATGTCTGGTAGGCAATATTCTTTGTGGCCAGTTATCGTAACGCCTTATAACCTTCCCTCAGATATGTGCATGCAAAGGGAATTTCTATTCCTGAATATTTTAGTCCCTGGTCCCAATCATCCAAAGAGGTCCCTTGATGTGTTTTTTCAGCCTCTCATAAATGAGTTGAAACAGTTGTGGTATACATGAGTTCGTACATATGACTGTTCGAGGAAAAAAAATTTTACGATGCGTGCGGTGTTGATCGTAGAAATCACAAGAGTAAAGGAGTTGGAATGCGAATCGGTATTTCGTTTTATTGAATCGAACTTAGTCGGAGTTTTACAAAAATATTTCGAGGTCGGTCACGAGGTCGAGATCGGATTTCGAGCTCTCACTTTCTCTCTCTAAAAATGTACTGCCGATCTTTTTCTTCTTTTCCAAATGTAGTCGGGACCTCCTTATTTATAGAGGTTTCTCGGTGGCTTTAGACTTTCCCCCGATTCCGGAAAAGTTCCGCAAATCCCAGATTAAAAGTTTTAGTCAATCTTCCCTTTCCGCAAATCAAGACCTACTTTCCGTAAAGTCGGATGTACTTTGCGGAAAGTAAAACGTACTTTCCGCGCATTCCGGAAGTGGGTTCTGACTATGACAGGTTGAGACCGATGAGCTCGGTATGTCGTAGTTCGGCGGTCGCATGTTGATCCTTCCTTTACCGATCTCGGACCGTCGTCGATCGGATTGAAACGGACCGATCTCGGTACCGAGACGAGGATTTGATCCTTACATTTACAATCGATTATGATGAGTTCGGTTTGATTTGAGCTCAGTTGTTATTGCGCGAACTTCCTTGCCGATCTTGAATCATCGTTGATCGGAT
>PKMM01044176.1:7903-22212 GCA_002933915.1 Eutrema heterophyllum | reverse complement strand
TCATATTCTACTAATATCCACTATATGATAACATCATATAACTTTTATAACAATTTACTATTTTTGTTAGATAGCAAACTTTGTTATTATTTAAGGTTACATTCTAAATAATATAACACATGACTCAAGGTTATTTCTTTGAATGATTCTGAATTAATAGTTTAGATGAAATCGTGTAAATTACAATTTAATAGTAAGAAATAAAATGGTCTACTGTGCGATCCTTTCCAAGCTAAGAAGCACGGAAGCGTCGATGGAGCTGCGATTCTCGCTCCGGAACCGGAAGTGGGTGCAAAATCGCTCGGAATCGCAACAGAATCGCGATTTCCAAAAAGAGGCGTTTGGAATCGTTGCGAAAACAAATGCTTCTGAGTTGGAATCGGACTATGTAGATCGGAAGCGTGAGCTTGTTTCTTTTTGTTGATGGAAGAATTGTTGTGCAAACTTCCTAGAACCTAAGAAGTCCAAGCAACTAATCCTACCTAAGCTTTACAATTTATAAAGCCCTAAGCGACCACAAGTGCATGGTTATGCCAATGTAGTACTTCGGGGTCGATCCCACAAGAAATAAAGATTGCACACTAGAGATGCAAGAAACAAACTAATCTAGAGCAATTGTTTTTGGGTTTTTGATTTGGTTTCTAATCTAAGAAGTGCAAGAAAGTAAAACAAGATAAAAGCGTTGGACCATGAGCTTAACTATCATGAGAATGAACCATTAATCAAGCAATGATGTAAGGTAATCACAATCCTAGAACATGGAATTCAAAAATATGGCTAATCCACTCTCATGACACTAATCCGCTCACTAATCAATTAATTAATCAATCCCTCGATAGTTTCAAATGACTAATAAGCTACTTCACTAATTACCTAATTAGATCAACTCTCGTTGTATGCAACTAGATAATCAATGAACATTAAAAATCAATTTCATTTAGTTCACTAAACATCTCTAGCATCAACTTTCATTGGCTAAAGCTTGTAAAGCTCATATATAAAAGATTGGTTCAAGCATTTTTACAAACACCTCTCGGGCGTGAAATGCTTAAGATCTAGATTTTGATTAGCTAAGTCAAATCTAGCATTAAGAATCACAAATCGAAGTGAACAAGAGATGAAGACGTGACTTTCTTTTTGGGCCTTTAGTTTGTTTGTTGGCCCAACTGTTCTTAGCCCAATTTGTCTAATAGACTAACACAAATAAGTTTCACCGTGAAATTATATATGTTTATTTTATTAACTTTTGCATAAACCTAATAAAAGATACCTAATAATCTATCGAAGGAAGGAGACGAAAAGTTCCTTCGTAAGTCTGAAACTTTTTCACATATCATAAACTAAAAGAAGCAAAGGTAATTCTAAAATTTTATTATGATTTTATGTTAAGTATATACGTTCCCAACAGATATACGCTTCCTAATTTTTTTTTTAAAACCTCGCTTCTCGGCTTCCAAACACTTCCGATCCGTGTACTCACTTCCGATTCCGTGTACCCGATTCCGATTCCATGCAGCTTAGTTTCCAAGTACCCGCACAAGCAATATAAACCCTAATTTCAAACTTCTTTCAAGCCGAATTAAGCCCACAATGAGAACCCTAATGTAGAGATGATCGGAGGGTTTAGGCTATTGTCTACTAGAGACAAATGGCCTAACCTGCAACATTGGAGATGGAAGGAGTGCGAGCTTCTAGTACGATAATTGGTGCTCGCATGGTCCTCTCATAGTTTTTGTGGGTCAAAACGGGCCTCGACAAATGGGAATTCCAGCTCAATCCTCGGTGGCGGAGGCTTTTCTATCTCGTGACTGGCAGGTGCCGTCAAGGTCGAGAAATCAGAACATATCCGCTGTGAGAACTACGCTACAATCCATTCCAAGTCCAAGTGCGACAAGAGGGCAAGACTTTTATCTTTGGGGTCCTCCGAACGGTAATTCTCCAACCTTCTCAACAAAGCTTACATGGGAATTCATAAGTTCTAGAGGAGAAGTTAAGGATTGGATCAAAACAGTTTGGTTCAAGCATATGGTTCCTAAACATGCATTCAACTTCTGGGTAGCAAATCTAGATAGACTGCCGGTAAATGAAAGACTTGCTCAATGGAGAATAAACTTGAATCATGCGTGCACTTTTTGCTTTCTGCACTCGGAGAATACAAATCACTTATTCATAACTTGTGAATACTCGGTTGAGGTGTGGAAACTAGTCCTCCACCGACTTGGAATCCAGATTCAGCAATTCCAAAAATGGCAAAGGTTTATTCAATGGCTTCTAAAACGAAACATGAGAGGGAAGGAAACAATTCTCAACAAGATGGCTTGCCAAATAACCATATATCTGCTTTGGAAAAAAAGAAATACTAGAAAGCACTCGGACCTCACTATGTCACCATCGACTCTCTTCAAGGAGATTGACAAAACTATTCAGAATACTCTTCTAGCAAGAATCAAGCGTAAAGGATGCTCCGAACTCCTTTCACTTTGGTTTACTCATAGCTAGATATGTGTAAGATCAAAATATTAGCTTCTCTCTGGTTTTTCCATTTTTTTTTTGCCATAGAAGCTTCTTGCAGCTGCAACTTTTGTACACAATCTTTTGTTTTTGGTAATATAATTTACATTTTATCAAAAAAAAAAATAGAGACAAATGGACTTGGGACTAAGTGGGTATAGATCGTAAGCATATTGATTTTCAGTGGTTTTACCAAGTCAATTAATAACTAGAGTGCACACTATACCGCAATCATAACGGTTGTCGATTGTAGCACTTTAGGATCGAATCCACAGAGATCAATGTTACGACTATGAGAATGCATGATGAAATTAAAGTTAAGATGATTGACAGATTTTTTGTTGGTTTTATGGTTTCGAAACTAAGAACGACAACTAAAACGGTGTAAATTCAAATAGAGAAAGCGTTAAGCCTTGGGTGACGTTGCGGAAAATCACGAATAACGGTTAATGCATCTTAAACAGGGGTTTGCATTAAGAAACGTCTAGAACTCAAACCTAATAATAGATTAACCCCCTCCCGGAGTATTAATCTCTATGCTTAAAACTATGAAGACTAACTCCCGTTGAATTCAAATGTTCTAAGCATGCTTTTCTAGTTCGATTTGATAAGTTCACAAGAACGCCTTAACATCAACTCCCGTTGGATAAGGACGCTTTGCTCATCTAAGATAATTCCGGCATCTAAACTAACACTCTCGTGCGTTAGATAACCCAAGATCATGAACTAAGTGATCAGTTTAATTCAAGCAATAAGAACACCCTAGACGAAGAATCCACTGAATAAACCCCCGTTTAATCTATCCTAAATCGTTAAATCATGAAATCCCTTAACATCATTGGCTTAACTAAGAAACTACTCACTCATAATTGCAGAACAAATACAGAGAAATGATGAAGAACACATGATTAACAAAAACATAAATAGAAGAGATTAAGAAAACTTCTCCAATATGTAGAATCAAAGGTTTGCTTTCCAAGCTTACAAATCACCAAGATCAAAGAGAAGAGTACAAAGACAAGAGAGTATGATACATCTGGGCTTAGCCCCCTTATTTTTGAGTGTTTTTCGTCAAAGAGAGAGACAAAATTAGGTGAAATAGTTCAAAACACGTTTTTACACTATTAACAGAACCTGGATCGATCGATCCAGGTATGTGGATCGATCGATCCCATCTTTTTCTTCGGATCGATCGGTCTGCCTCGATCAGAGCTCGATCCAGCAAATGTCCGATTTCTTGGATCGATCGATCCAGTAAGGAGGATCGATCGATCCCATCTTTTTCGACTCGGTTTCGCCGTTTTTCCGTTCTAGGCCTCCGGACTCCGTCCCGAGATGCCTTTACACCTGAAATGACTCCTAGAAGACTAAAACAATCAAAAAGACTCGATTATGTACAAAAAACTCCGTCCCGAGCCTTCTAGACTCTTTCCCTTTCGATATCGTAACGAGCCAACCTTTAATTCTTTCGTATTTTTCCTCTCCCCCAGACTTATTCATTTTATTCATCTCTTTTCTTTTTTTTTTTTTTTATTTATTTATTTATTTTTTTTAGAACGGTTCATGAGACGGTTCATGAGACTCGAGTATTGATGGTTTTTGCCATCGAATCCCCGGTTCACTCCCCAACTCACTTCCCTTGGCGATCTTTCATGAGACACGAGTATTGATGGTTTTTGCCACCGAATCCCCGATTCACTTCTGTGCCATACGTATTATTTATATATATAGATGAATTTATTTTTGGGACCGAGAGAGGAGAATCATACTTTTCACAGGTTGTCTTTGTCAGATACGAATGAGGAGTCAAGCTCTGAAGACGCTGATCACAATGACGAGGTAAAAGGAAGAGCTCAGAAATTAGCTCAGGCTATCTGGATTTTTCTGGAGACGTGGGTGTTTCTGATTAGCCGGTCAACATCTGGATTTTTCATTAGTCTGATTCGGAAATAATTCTGCAATAATGGTTACTCAGATGAAGAATTAGAACAATAATTCCAAAAGAAGGTTCGTAAATACAATGAAAAACACACTTTTTTTTTTTTTTTTTAGACTCGACTAAACGACTCGGGAAATGTAAAAACAAAATCCAAAGAAAACAAACATAACCAAAAGAAGATAAACGCCGTTAGTAGCCACTCTCCCCCAGACTTACTTCACACCGTCTCGGTGTGAGAATAAATCGTAGAGAAAAGTAAAAACGTACGTAAAAGCAAGAAAATAAAAATGGATAAGACAGTGGATAGAGTGAATACGCTGCTCAGCAAGGTGGGTCGTCCGGGCTGACGCTCCCGCTTGGGCCAGTCCGTCGCCTACGTCGTGCAACGCGCGCATCAGGGTCGGATAACTCCCCAGTATCAGCGCTCTCTGAGGTCCCGTGTCCAGCAACAACGGGATCATCGTCCTCGGCTCTGTCAGCATTCGCGGTTGGCTCCGCGCGGAAACAAGGAGGTGGTCGTGGGCATCTGATCTTTGCTAATGCCCCCCCAATTCTCTGCATCATGCCGTGGTTCTTCTTTTGTGTCTCCACCATCCATGCTCTGTATTCTCCTTCAGAAGCATCTGCAGATAGAGGTGGAAAATCATACTCACCAGAGTACTCCGGAAGGAGCATCTCGATCGGGTCCTGAGACTGCGATGTCTGCCCATGCTCCTGAGTGAAGAAGTCTGGCACGGGATCATCCTCTAGGGGATGCTGTGGGGCGCTGGAGGTCCCTCCTCTGCGTCTCGTGGTGGCAGCTGTGTCCGTGCGTAGACGCTCTGGTGGAGGCAAGAACTCGATGTTGCCCGGACTGTTCACCGCAGTGATATCGGGCTGTGGAAGTTCGCAGTGCTGGACCCGTCTCTGTCGATCCGTGAACTCGTATATGTACCCGGTCCTGAGGACGTGGCAAGCCGTCAGATGTTTCTTGTCGATGTAACCAACCCGTGTTTTGCATTCACGTCCGGTGAAGTCAATCCCGTGGTGTATGAACAAAGGAGTAAGCAAACTCCCAATATTCTCCTTCTGTTTCTGGTTCCCTAAGAACTGAATCTTCTTCGCCACCAAAGTCCGAGCGAATACCATGCCCAAGTTCACATCGTATGGTGCAGGGAAGTGGAATTGGTAGACGCCTGACAAATACTCCCCAATCCCGTAATGTAGCAAGAGTAACTCGTCAGTACGTACTGCGCCGGGCTCTATCTTCGCAAACAGAATGTTGCTGATGATCTTGGCTACCACGCGAATGGCTGGGTTCCGAATCAAGGCCTACTTCGCCGCTCTAGACTGGAAAGTACCTGAAGCAATGTGGTTCCAAAGTTCACGCTGGTTTGGGAAGTTGTCGGGAAAGTGAGCGCCTGTCTTTCGATGGTCGAACCCGTAGATCTTGCAGAGTTCCGTGATCGATATCTCGTACAACAATCCGCTGGAGAAGTATGTCAACGTTGTGCCATCTACTCGTTCGTACCTCGGGTGGGCGAATGTAAGTCTGACGGAGGCTAGAAATTGCCGCACCAAATCAGGATAGACCGGATATTCCTTCGTGGCGATGTGACCAAACACAATCTTCTCCAGAATTGTCTCCACGTCTTGGCGAATTCCCATTGCATCCAAAGTTGCAGGGCAGATGATCTTCGTAGGTTCCATTCTGACGCTAAGGAACCTGTTGTAGAACAGTGAATCGAACTCATCCCAAGCATCTCCAGCTTTCCTTTCCTGATACCGCGTGTTCTTGGCAAGATCGTCTAGTTGAATGCCTTTGATCAAGGTTAGATAGGTACTCTCGAATCGGACGCCTTCACGTCGAGGCCATGGCGGTGCGGTTAATGGAGCTGTTCCCGAGCCAGAGACCGCATTTGTATTAACCCGGCGTTGCTTTGGTTCCTTCCGTTTCTTTGCCAGCTCTTTGCCTTTTGATTGAGGCATTGTCTGCAAAACAAACAACATAAACGTTTAAGAGGTTTACACAAAAATACGA
This sequence comes from Eutrema heterophyllum, assembly GCA_002933915.1. Classification (NCBI taxonomy): domain Eukaryota; kingdom Viridiplantae; phylum Streptophyta; class Magnoliopsida; order Brassicales; family Brassicaceae; genus Eutrema; species Eutrema heterophyllum. The sequence goes on along the minus strand of PKMM01044176.1, from coordinate 15,742 downwards.
TAAACGTTCTAAAAACGAGATTTAACAAAATGATGAATCGTGCAATTTAAGCGCTCAATCAAGTGAATATACCATCAATAACTTCAAACGCACAACAATCTCCATCTAGAACTTCCAATAATCCCAAATTCTACCACTTCCACAAATTTTTCAAAGTTGCTCACAATTTCTCAAATTCAAAAAAAAATTCAATCTAAGCACACAAATTCAAGGCGTTTCCAACTAATACCCAACTCAAAATCGGTTCATAGCATGTGTATAAGGCATAGAACAATCCAAGAACAAGCTATAAACATGATTTTGATTTTCAGAATTTCTACCTAGAATTTTCGGATTGAACAAGAGAGGTTCGAGTGGCGTACCTTTGCAGATCGAAGATGTTGATAGGAGAAACAGAAAGAGCTCGAAAAATCGAGTGGGATAGACCAAAAAATCGTTCAAATCCGTTGAGAAACAAGGAAGTTATGGAGAATTGAAATCAAAAACTCAAAATCCCTTCAAGAACACTTGTGTCGAAAATAATGAGAGAAAAAGAAGAGTTTGATCGATTTTTATGAGAGTAGGAAGGAAGAAACGCGTTTTTCGGTTTGATTTTAGTGAAATTAAACCGGTTTTACCCGAAAAATCGGACCGGCCTTACCTGAAGATTGGATCGATCGATCCCGCTTACCTTTGCGCCTAGATCGAGCAGCTCCGGTCGGTCCCGTGCTGCTTGGTCGGTCCAGAAAAATGCCGATTAATTGGATCGATCGATCCAAGGGGAGGATCGATCGATCCAAACCCCTGTTTGTTTGTTTTTTTTTTTGAAAACTTAAAATTTCAAATCCAAAATGAAAAATTAGAAACATTAGTGAAAACAAATGGAAAAGAAAAATTATATACACTTACCGGTGGGTTGCCTCCCACCAAGCGCTCGTTTCTAGTCATTAGCTTGACTCTGGAGCCGTTTAGGCGAGAGGAGGATCACCGAGATGAACGGTGAATCCCGCAGTGATTCCGTTGTCAGCGAGATATGGCTTAAGACGCTGACCATTGACAACGAATTCGCCTCCTTGGCGGTTACGCAACACTACTGCTCCGTAAGGACGGACGTCCTTAACCGTGAAAGGGCCGGACCATCTTGACTTTAGCTTTCCCGGAAAAAGTCTCAAACGAGAGTTGAAGAGTAGCACCTAATCATTGGCGGAGAAATTCTTCGGGATAATCTTCTTGTCATGAATAGCTTTTGTTCGTTCCTTGTAGATCTTGGAGTTCTCATACGCCGTATGACGGATCTCATCCAACTCGTTGAGCTTAATCAACCTTCTCTCGGATGCGGCTTTGATGTCGACATTCAGCAATTTCACTGCCCATGCCGCTTTGTACTCGAGTTCCACTGGAAGGTGACACGTTTTACCATAGACAAGATGAAATGGGGTCGTGCCAAGAGGTGTCTTATAGGCGGTTCTGTACGCCCATAGTTCGTCATCAAGCTTCACGGCCCAATCTTTTCGTGTAATGTTCACCGTCTTCTGAAGAATGCTCTTTATCTCTCGGTTGGATATTTCAACTTGTCCGCTCGTCTGAGGGTGATAAGGAGTGACTACCTTATGCGTAACACCGTTCTTCCTCAAGAGTTTCTCGAATAGTTTGTTGATGAAATGCGATCCTACATCGCTTATCACGATTCTCGGAACTCCAAATCTCGGGAAAATGACAGATTTGAACATCTTAAGGACCACCTTGGAGTCGTTAGTCGGGCTCGCCATTGCTTCGATCCACTTGGACACGTAGTCCACAGCAACAAGGATGTACTTATTCCCGAAAGAAGATGGAGAAGGACCCATGAAGTCGATTCCCCAACAGTCAAACACCTCAACTTCGAGAATAAAATTTTGAGGCATTTCGTTTCTTTTGCTGATGTTTCCTTGACGTTGACAGGCGTCACACTTGGAAACAAAAGCGTGAGCATCACGGAACATGATCGGCCACCAGAAACCGGCCTGCAACACCTTAGATACGGTCTTGAAGGTAGCAAAATGTCCCGCATAGTTCGACCCGTGGCAATGAAATAGAATTCCCGGGATTTCTTCCTCCGAGACACAACGTCTATAGAGACCATCGGAACAATGCATGTATAGGTACGGTTCATCCCAAAAGTAGTATCTGATGTCCCGCCGAAATTTCTTCTTTTTGTACCCCGCAAAATCGTCCGACTCCACTTCTGCAGCAAGGAAATTGGCAATTTCGCCAAACCATGGGATTTCGGGAAGTTTACCGGCCCGAACGAACAATGAGCCATCCCGAAAAACCTCGATCGCATATACATTCTCCTCGGGGAGGTAGTCATTGATAGGAACCTCCTCGTCGATGCGCATTCTGGATAAATGACCGGCAACTCCATTCTCGATCCCTTTCTGTCTTTAATCTCGAGATCAAATTCTTGCAACAACAGCATCCATCGCAACAACCTCAGCTTCGAATCCTTCTTGCTAAGTAGATACCTCAATGCAGCATGGTCAGTATGAACTAAGACTTTAGAGCTCACCAGATACGTCCTGAATTTATCAAATGCGTACACGACCGCGAGAAGCTCTTTCTCCGTTGTACTGTATTTGCATTGGGCGTCATCAAAAGTTCTGCTGGCATAATAGATAACGTGCACTCTTTTGTCTTTTCGCTCCAAAACAGCGTCCACTGCGTAGTCACTGGCGTCACACATCACCTCGAAAGGCAACTCGCAGTCTGGCGGTTGTACAATAGGTGCGCTAACAAGTGCTCCTTTAATCATGTGAAAGGCCGCCAAACACTCATCATTGAAATCGAACTTCACATCTTTGCACATCAGCTGTGTCAACGGTCTAGCAATCTTCGAGAAGTCCTTGATGAATCGCCTATAGAAACCAGCATGTCCAAGGAAATTCCTAATGCCTTTGACAGAAGTTGGTGGTTGTAAACTCGTCATCACCTCTATTTTGGCCTTGTCAACCTCGATCCCCTTCTCCGAAATCTTGTGGCCTAAAACGATCCCATCCTTTACCATGAAGTGGCACTTCTCCCAGTTCAGAACCAAGTGTTTCTCCTCACATCTCTTTAGTACCCTGCAAAAATTAGAAAGACATTCAGCAAAGGAGGGTCCGTAGACAGAGAAATCGTCCATAAAAACCTCCATTATGTCTTCAATCATGTCGGTGAAGATTGACATCATGCAGCGTTAAAACGTGGCTGGTGCATTACACAAACCAAATGGCATTCTGCGATAAGCATAAGTGCCATAAGGACATGTGAATGTGGTCTTCTCCTGGTCATCGGGATGAATTGGAATCTGAAAGAAACCAGAATAACCGTCTAGAAAACAGTAGTAAGGGTGGTTAGCCAATCTATCAAGCATTTGATCAATAAAGGGTAGAGGAAAATGATCTTTTCGAGTTGCAGCATTCAATTTCCTATAATCGATGCACATTCTATGACCAGTGACAGTTCTAGTCGGGGTTAACTCATTCCTATCGTTTTCAACTACTGTCAAACCGCTTTTCTTAGGCATTACATGCACCGGACTCACCCATGTACTATTAGATATAGCATATATGATACCAGCCTCTAGAAGTTTCATTATCTCTTTCTTCACAACATCTTTTAGATTCGGGTTTAACCGTCTCTGATGTTCTACAAAAGTCATCGATTCATCTTCTAAATGTATCCTATGCATACAAAGGTCTGGTGAGATTCCCATAATGTCATCTAGAGAATAGCCTAGAGCTCTACGATATTTCCTCAATTCACACAAGAGTAAGGCAGTCTCTACGTTGTTCAGTTCAGCATTGATGATGACAGGGTACGTGTAGTTAGGACCAAGAAACGCGTACCTTAGCCCAATGGCAAGCGGTTTGAGCTCGAGCTTTTAGTTCGCTCCATGGATTGTCAATAGGTACGGGAGACTCAGCAATTGGTGATTGCTCCTCATTTTCGTCAAGTGCGACAAATGCTACCATCTTCTCCATCATCTTGCTGGAATCCAGCATCTTTGCATAACCCGCTGTGTCCTCGCTCAAGTACCCAAATTCTCCCTCGTACTGTGTCAAAGCGATCTCGAGGGGATCATTCACCAGCATCTCATCTGCTACCCCTTCAGTGGCTTCGGTAACGTAGTCAATCCAAAATGTCTGTCCATCGATGATTGGCTTTTTCAGCATCCTATCCACTTCGAACTTCATTATTAGATCTCCTAAATGAAGATCGATCTTGCCCTTCTGCACATCAATAATGGCTCCAGCTGTAGCCAAGAAAGGTCGTCCCAAGATGAGGGGATCCTTCGGCTCTGTTTCTAGCTCGAGAACTACAAAGTCCGTTAGTATATAACCATCTCCAATCTTCACCGGCAAGTCTTCCAGAATACAGAGTGGAATCTTCACGGAACGATCAGCAAATACTAATGACACTCTAGCTGGCTTGAATGACGTGAGACCAAGGCACTTAGCAACGGAATAGGGCATGAGGTTAACGCTGGCACCCAAATCGCAGAGAGAATGCTCAAAGGTTAGAGGCCCAATTTGCACAGATAGTACGAATCTCCCCGGATCCTCAAGTTTTTCGGGCATTCTTCCTTGCAATACGGCACTGCACTCTTTAGTAATCATCATCACGCCTTCTTCACTTGTAATCTTGTTGGTGACCATGTCTTTCACATACTTCTTCAAGGCAGGAACCATCTGGACCGCATCGATAAAAGGAAGCCTCACCGAAAGCTCGTTCACTAGCGTCTTACACTTTGCTTGCTCAAGATCTCTTTGTGTCTTCTTCGGGCGCCTAGGTAAGGAACCTTAGGTACATAGACACGTGCTGGTGAAGTTACAGGTGCCTCCTCGAGTTCTTGTGGTTTGGACGAGGAGCTTGCCTCATCAACTACGTCATCGTCTCTCACATCTACGGTCTCGGGAATCTTCTCTTTTCCCTTAGACTCGACCGCGGTTTCAATCTCTTTCCCACTCCTCAATGTGATAGCTTGAACGAACTCATTCTTCGGGTTTTGTTCCCCTTTTCCCGGAAGAACTCCACTAGGTCTCTTGATCGCTTCCGCCGTTTGAGCCACTTGAGTGTCAAGTTTCTTCACATGAGTTTGAATGGCCTCGAATTTGCTGTTGAGATCCTGATACATTCCATCCACTTTGACGTTAATCTCATTAGCCGTATTTTGTTGATTGACCATCAATTGTTGCATCATCGCCTCAAGCTTAGACTCTTGGCTGGGTTGAGGATTGTTGAATTGCTGTTTTTGCTGAAAACCGCCTTGGTTTTGGAAATTATTTTGTTCTCGGTCTTGCCCGAACTGCTGTCTCGGCTGATAACCGCCTTGGTTTTGTACAAACTGTTTTTGCTGGAAACCACCTTGTGCATATGGCTTCCGTTCTTCACTTTGCACCCCTTGCTGACCTTGGAATACCTTAGCGAATATGCTCACGCCCTGATTTGGAACGGTTTGTTTGGGCTGAAAACCACCTTGTTGCGGGTAAACTTGATCCTGCGGGTTTTCAACGTTGGTGCTTATGTATGAGAAGTTAGGATGATTTATGTAGTTCTGGTTGAAGCCTTTGTTCAAGAACCCCTGATTTTGTACGTAGTTCACCTCATCTTCGTACTCTTGTTCTTGCTCAGCACTCTCTTTGTAGAGTCCTTCTTCTCTAGTGTCTTCACAAGAGTTGACCGCTTTTTGATTTCCTTTAAGTAGTGCAGCAATGCCATTAACCTTTGCGAAAAGCTCATCCATCCTCTGTGTTTCAGCACCACTCACACGTCTCGTTCTGTCGTACTCGGGATTCCGATGACTTGAACTTGCAGAAAGATTTTCAATAAGCTCATAAGCTTCCTCCTTGGTCTTTGTCATGAAGTTGCCATTGCTGGCCGCATTTAGACAATTCTTGGAGTCCCAATCTACTCCATCGTAGAAGATGTTCAACACTTGCTTGTCGGAATAACCATGATGAGGGCATTCCCTTAAATATTCTCTAAACCCTCCCATGCTTCATTGAAAGGTTCACCGCTGTTTTGCTGAAATTGAGTGATCTTGATTCTAAGGGAAGCGGTCTTGGATTTGGTGTAGAACTGATCCAAGAAGGCCGACCTTATTGCGTCACAAGAAGTCAAAGAACCCGGCTCTAGAGATTTGAGCCATCTCGCTGCTCGATCAGCTAAAGAGAAGGAGAAGAGCTTGCATTTCAAATAGTCCGCATGGACTCCATTTGAGCTTGTAGTGCTGCAAATCTCTTCGAAAATTTCAACGTGATCCATGGGATTCTCCGAAGCTTTCCCATAGAACAGATATCTCTCGACGAGAGCAATGATCTGAGGTTTGATCTCGAAGTTCTGCCTCTGAATAGGCGGTGGACGAATAGCGGTTATGTCCTGGTAAAATTGGTGAGGAGTGTCAATACCCGCGATCGGTCTGCGTGGAGGCTGTCTTTGATTCAATTGGTGTTGAGCAGCAGCAGCTTGTCTTCGAGCTTCAGCTTGTCTTCGAGCTTCAGCTCGTCTGTGGACATCAGTAGCAGCAGCTGCTTCGTTTGCATTGGCGTTTAGATCGCCATCGCCATCATGAGCAAGAGGAGGAGGGTTCAAGAGGTTCCCTTCCTCGCCATACTCATGATGTTCGTCTCCATCAACAGGCAGATTTTGATTATCCGGTAAGTTAGCCATTTCTCTTATTTGCAATATAGCTATGTTGTTTTCTCATTCCACTCTTGCCAAATCTTCGTTGTTCAACTCAAGCAGATTTTCAGAGCCTTGGCTCCCGATCATGTACCTGAGATGCACGGAAAAGAGCAACAATAAAACGAGTTAGTAACGACAAAAAGAATTTCTTAGTCTGAACTTTCTTCCAAGACTCATAGGCAACAATTGGTCCCCGGCAACGGCGCCAAATTGGTTTTCAGTAGTTTCACCAAGTCAATTAATAACTAGAGTGCACACTATACCGCAATCATAACGGTTGTCGATTGTAGCACTTTAGGATCGAATCCACAGAGATCAATGTTACGACTATGAGAATGCATGATGAAATTAAAGCTAAGACGAACGACAGATTTTTTGTTGGTTTTATGGTTTCGAAACTAAGAACGACAACTAAAATGGTGTAAATTCAAATAGAGAAAGCGTTAAGCCTTGGGTGATGTTGCGGTAAATCACGAATAACGGTTAATGCATCTTAAACAGGGGTTTGCATTAAGAAACGTCTAGAACTCAAACCTAATAATAGATTAACCCCCTCCCGGAGTATTAATCCCTATGCTTAAAACTATGAAGACTAACTCTCGTTGAATTCAAATGTTCTAAGCATGCTTTTCTAGTTCGATTTGATAAGTTCACAAGAACGCCTTAACATCAACTCCCGTTGGATAAGGACGTTTTGCTCATCTAAGATAATTCCGGCATCTAAACTAACACTCCCATGCGTTAGATAACCCAAGATCATGAACTAAGTGATCAATTTAATTCAAGCAATAAGAACACCCTAGACGAAGAATCCGCCGAATAAACCCCCGTTTAATCTATCCTAAATCGTTAAATCATGAAATCCCTTAACACCCTTGGCTTAACTAAGAAACTACTCACTCATAATTGCAGAACAAATACAGAGAAATGATGAAGAACACATGATTAACAAAAACATAAATAGAAGAGATTAAGAAAACTTCTCCAATATGTAGAATCAAAGGTTTGCTTTCCAAGCTTACAAATCACCAAGATCAAAGAGAAGAGTACAAAGACAAGAGAGTATGATACATCTGGGCTTAGCCCCCTTATTTTTGAGTGTTTTTCGTCAAAGAGAGAGACAAAATTAGGTGAAATAGTTCAAAACACGTTTTT
>PKMM01044082.1:4035-15641 GCA_002933915.1 Eutrema heterophyllum | reverse complement strand
TATGAGGCTCTAGTTCCTATTTCTAGTCTCAACACTCCATCTTGTATGTCCTACTCAATAACGGTTCTTTCTTAGCATTTTGGCCATATATTCCCATTTTGAATCTGAATTGGACCGTTTACTAGACGAAATCCCGTTTTTCGAATTCTCATAGGGAATATAAGGTTACTTTAATGAAATGAGAAAAAAGTAACAAATGCTTCTCCTTCCACCCTAAGAGGCTCAAGTTCCTATTTCTAATCTCAGCACTCCATCTTGTGTATCTTAATCAATAACGGTATGTTCTTCGCATTTTGTCTTATATTGCCATTTTGGGTCTCAATTGGACCGTTTAATAGACGAAACCCCATTTTTCGTCTATTAAGGGACTTTGAGGTTTCCTTAAAGAAATGACTTTGAGGTTTCCTTAAAGAAATGAGAAAAGAAGTTACATATGCTTCTCCTTCCACCTTTAGGAGGCTCTAGTTCCTATTTCTAATCTTAGCACTCCATCTTGTGTATCTTAATCAATAACGGTCTGTTCGTCGCATTTTGGCCTTATCTTGCCGTTTTGGGTCTGAATTGGACCGTTTACTAGACAAAATCCAATTTTTTGATTTCTCATATGGACTTTGAGGTTTCTTTAAAGAAATGAGAAAACAAGTAACGGCTGCTTCTCCTTCCACCTTTAGGAGGCTCAAGTTCCTATTTTTAATCTTAGCACTCCAACTTGTGTATCTTAATCAATAACGGTATATTCTTCGCATTATGGCCTATTTTTAATCTTAGCACTCCAACTTGTGTATCTTAATGAATTGGACCGTTTACGAGACGAAATCCCATTTTTCGAATTCTCATAGGGAATTTGTGGTTTCTTTAAACAAATGAGGAAATAAGTAACATATGCCACTCCTTCCACCTTTAGGAGGCTCTAGTTCCTATTTCTAGTCTCAACACTCCATCTTGTCTGTCATACTCAATAGCGGTCCGTTCTTAGCATTTTGGCCATATATTGCCGTTTTGGGTCTGAATTTGTCCGGTTACTAGACGAAATTCCTTTTTTTTTAATTCTCATTGAGAATTAGAGGTTTCTTTAAAGAAAAAAGAAAACAAGTAAGATATGCCTCACCTTCCACCTTTAGGACTCTCTAAGGTTCCTAGTCTCAGTACTCCATATTGTCTGTCTTACTCTAAAACGGTTCGCTCTTAGCATTTTGGCCATATATTCCCATTTTGAATCAGAATTGGACCGTTTCCTTGACGAAATCCCATTTTTCGAATTCTCATAGGGAATATGAGGTTACTTTAAAGAAATGAGAAAACAAGTAACATATGCCTCTCCTTCCATCTTTAGGAGGCTCTAGTTCATGTTTCTAGTCTCAACACTCCATCTTGTGTGCCTTAATCAATAACGGTTCGTTCTTAGCGTTTAGGGCAATATATTGCCGTTTTGGATCTGAAATAGACTTTTTACTAGACGAAATCCCGTTTTTTGAATTCTCATACAGAATTTGAGGTTTCTTTAAAGAAATGAGAAAACAAGTAAGATATGCCTCTCCTTCCACCTTTATGAGGCTCTAGTTCCTATTTCTAGTCTCAACACTCCATCTTATATGTCCTACTCAATAACGGTTCGTTCTTAGCATTTTGGCCATATATTCCCATTTTGAATCTGAATTGGACCGTTTACTAGACGAAATCCCGTTTTTCGAATTCTCATAGGGAATATAAGGTTACGTTAATGAAATGAGAAAAAGTAACAAATGCTTCTCCTTCCACCCTAAGAGGCTCAAGTTCCTATTTCTAATCTCAGCACTCCATCTTGTGTATCTTAATCAATAACGGTATGTTCTTCGCATTTTGTCTTATATTGCCGTTTTGAGTCTCAATTGGACCGTTTAATAGACGAAACCCCATTTTTCGAATTCTCATATGGACTTTGAGGTTTCCTTACAGAAATGAGAAAACAAGTAACATATGCCTCTCCTTCCATCTTTAGGAGGCTCTAAATCCTATTTCTAATCTCAGCACTCCATCTTGTGTATCTTAATCAATAACGGTCTGTTCGTCGCATTTAGGCCTTATATTGCCGTTTTGGGTCTGAATCGGGCCGTTTACTAGACGAAATCCTATTTTTCGATTTCTCATATGGACTTTGAGGTTTCGTTAAAGAAATGAGAAAACAAGTAACGACTCTTATCCTTCCACCTTTAGGAGGCTACAGTTCCTAGTTTTAATCTCAGCACTCCAACTTGTGTATCTTAATTAATAACGGTATGTTCTTCGCATTATGGCCTTATATTGCAGTTTTGGGTATGAATTGGACCGTTTACGAGACGAAATCCCATTTTTCGATTTCTCATATGGACTTTGAGGTTTCTTTAAAAAAATGAGAAAACAAGTAACGGCTGCTTCTCCTTCCACCTTTTGGAGGCTCCAGTTCCTATTTTTAATCTCATCACTCCAACTTGTGTATCTTAATCAATAACGGTATGTTCTTCGCATTATGGCCTTATATTGCCGTTTTGGGTCTGAATTGGGCCGTTTATGAGACGTAATCCCATTTTTCGATTTGTCATAGGGAATTTTAGGTTTCTTTAAACAAATGAGAAAACAAGTAACAGCTGCTTCTCCTTCCACCTTTAGGAGGCTCTAGTTCCTATTTATAGTCTCAACACTTCATCTTGTCTGTCCTACTCAATAGCGGTCTGTTCTTAGCATTTTGGCCATATATTGCCGTTTTGAGTCTGAATTGGTCCGGTTACTAGACGAAATTACGTTTTTTTTAATTCTCATAGGGAATTAGAGGTTTCTTTAAAGAAATGAGAAAACAAGTAAGATATGCCTCTCCTTCCACCTTTAGGAGGCTCTAGGTTCCTATTTCTAGTCTCAGTACTCCATCTTGTCTGTCTTACTCAAAAACGGTTTGCTATTAGCATTTTGGCCATATATTACCATTTTGAATCAGAATTGGACCGTTTCCTTGACGAAATCCCTTTTTCGAATTCTCGTAGGGAATATGAGGTTACTTTAAAGAAATGAGAAAACAAGTAACATATGCCTCTCCTTCCACCTTTAGGAGGCTCTAAATCCTATTTCTAATCTCAGCACTCCATCTTGTGTATCTTAATCAATAACGGTATGTTCGTCGCATTTTGGCCTTATATTGCCGTTTTGGGTCTGAATTGGACCGTTTACTAGACGAAATCCCATTTTTCGAATTCTCATATGGACTTTGAGGTTTCCTTAAAGAAATGAGAAAACAAGTAACATATGCCTATCCTTCCATCTTTAGGAGTCTCGAGTTCCTATTTTTAATCTCAGTACTCCAACATGTGTATCTTAATCAATAACGGTATGTTCTTCCATCTTTGGGTCTGAATTGGACCGTTTACTGTTGAAACTCAGACCGAGAGACGATCAACGAGGCTGACCCGAGGTCACAAAACCAATATATTACCGTAGTGGCTGACCCGAGATGGCAGACCCAAGGAGACGGTTGAAGTGGTAAGTTCGAGAGGCAGACCGGAGTGGCGTCAAATGGAGAGAGTAATTACCCTCAAGTATGACCAGAAGGTGGCCGTGACAATCAAGAGTAGGAGTAGTATCCCGAGGGTACTTGGTCTAGGAACAACTAACCCGAGGGACTTGGCCGAGAAAAACAAGTTGGAGGCGCGGAGGAGATGAAGTGCATACGGTCTTCATTCTCAAGATGGGCTTTCCCAAATACTCAAGCCGATCTTGAGAGGGGGTGTTGGAATTTAGACCGTAGGACTAACCGAGGTGGCTGACACGAATGGAGAAACCAATAGATTACCGCAAGGAAGACCGGAAGGATCACCGGAGTGGTGTACTTAAGCGAGGTGAACCCAAGTGGCTGACCGGAAGAAGGCTGACCCGAGATGGCTGCACAAGATGGCAGACCATGAGAGGCAGCCTTCATGGCAAAGATGGCAGACCCAAGCAGACGGTTGAAGTGGTGAGACCAAAGAGGCAGACCGAAGTGGTAATTCAACAGGAAGTGGAGTTTCAGCAGAGTCGTCAGAAGATGGAAGTAGATGAGTGACTTCCCACCATTGGATCAAGCTCAAATTTGGAGGCAAGATAGAGAAATGGCTTATCTTGCATTAAGAAGTGTTTTCAGGCCAATCCAACGGTGCGATCAGAAGTTATAACAGTTCTCGTGAAGTCGGTACAAGTTGACCGAAGCACTATTCCGAGTCCGACAGAACTGGATCGATCGATCCTATAAGGTGGATCGATCGATCCTATAAGGTGGATCGATCGATCCCACTTATCGCACAATTCTGGATCGACCAACACATGAATCTGGTCGATCCTAACTTTCTGGATCGACCGATCCAAGACCAAAATCACTGTAGCAATACGTGCACTGTTCATTCCGCCCACCATTTGCAACTTGTGTATTTCCTTGTGTGTTTTGTTGACCTTGTGCAACTTGTGTTTAATTTGTTGATTATGTTTACTCAACTTGAGTTATACATTAACCATAGTTAAGTTTAGTTTGTGTATTTATATTTGTGTAATTGTGACTTTGTTAATAAGAAGAAATAGAAGGAGAAAATATTTGTAGAGAAAAGAATTGTGTTCTTCATTTCTTTCTCTTTGTTCTTCTTCATTCTTCTTCACAAAAATCAACATGGTATCGGAGCAGATTTTTGCTTGAGACCAAAGCTTCCGCAGATTTTTGCTTGAGGCCAAGTGCCTAAGGGAGCTTCTGGTTTTTCTTTGTAGTTGGAGTGGGGTTAGCACTACAAGAAAACACCCTTTTGCAACGATTTTTTGCGACGATTTTATTTCGTCGCAAATCAACATCGTTATTACAACGATTTTGCGAGGATTTTTTAATTCGTCGTAAAATCGTCGCAAATTTGGGACAAAATATTTTGTCGTAAAATCGACGCAAATTTGGGACGAAATATTTCGTCGTAAAATCGTTGTTAAGTTCGGTCCAACGAAATGTATTCGTTGAACTTTTCGCAAATTTGGGACGATATATGAGTTAGTTGAACACGTTTAAGTTACCGGGGTGTACGGTTAGGTGAACTGTTGCAAAATCGTTGGAAAATCGATGCAAAATTCGTTGCTAATTCGATGAAAACGAAAATAAAAATCTATATATAGGGGCCAACCTCATAAGAAAAATTTCATATTCAAAAACATTTACTTCTCTCTGACCAACAAAAAAATGTCAATATACGAAATTAGAAGATGGATGTATAATCGTTTTGATTCGGAGGGATCGCTAACAAATGAGTTCAGTGATGGGGTGGAGGGATTCATGCATCAGGCGGGAACTATACAAAATACGATTACCAGTGGTAAGATATACTGTCCTTGTCCAAAATGCAAGAATAGGAAATTTATCATTACCTCGAAGGTGTGGTCGCATATATTAAATAGAGGGTTTATGCCGCATTACTATATCTGATATTATCATGGAGAGGGTCATGGGGGAAATGCAGGTAGTAGTACTAGCAATTATCAAGCATCGAATTTTGATGAGTCAAATGATTTTAATCAATTTGATTATCATGCGGAGCATGGTCAAGATCATGATAGGATTCATGACATGGTTACAGATGTATTTCATGAAACTGTAAGTACATTTGCACATGAGCATCATGATGAGGAACCCAATCTAGATGCACAAAGATTTTATGATATGCTAGATGATGCAATTCAGCCACTCTACGATGGATGTAGAGAAGGGCACTCTAAATTGTCGTTGGCGGCTAGGATGATGACTATTAAAACTGATCATAACTTAGCTGAGGTTTGCATGGATGATTGGGCTGATTTGATTAAAGAGTATTTGCCAGAGGACAATTTAGCTGCTGAAACTTACTATGAGATACAAAAGCTGCTTTATAGTCTTGGGTTGCCTTCTGAGATGATAGATGTCTGTGTTGACAATTGCATGCTTTTTTTGGAAAGATGATGATAAGTTGCTGGAATGTCGATTTTGCCATAAGCCAATATATAAGCCGCAAGGTACTGGTCGGAGTAAGGTACCGTTCCAGCGGATGTGGTACCTTCCTATAACTGATAGGTTAAAAATAATGTATCAGTCTGAGAGGACAGCTGCATTGATGAGATTGCATGCAGATCATTTGCAGACAGATGGGGAGGTTACTCATCCTTCAGATGCAAAAGCGTGGAAACACTTTAAGACGGTACACCCAGACTTCGCTAGAGAGAAACGAAATGTGTATCTTGGTCTTTAATTGCACAGATGGATTTAGTCCATTTGGTATGTCTGGTAGGCAATATTCTTTATGGCCAGTAATCCTAACGCCTTACAACCTTCCTCCAGATATGTGCATGCAAAGGGAATTTTTATTCTTGAGTATTTTTGTACCTGGTCCAAAGCATCAGAAGCGTTCCCTTGATGTGTTTTTGCAGCCTTTGATAGAGGAATTGGGGCAGTTGTGGTATACCGGGGTTCGGACATATGATTTTGCGAGGAAACTTTTTTTTACAATGCGTGCGGTGCTTATGTGGACAATAAGCGACTTCCCTGCTTACGGGATGTTATCAGGTTGGACTACGCATGGGCGATTGGCTTGTCCATATTGTCTCAATAGGACAGATGCGTTTCAATTGAAACATGGTCGGAAAACAAGTTGGTTTGATTGTCACCGTCGATTTCTACCGATTCACCATCCATATAGGAGAAACAAGCGGTTATTTAGAAAGAACAAAGCTGTTCGTGTTCCTCCTCCTGTTTATCTTTCCGGGGAAGATCTAGAAGCAGAAATTGATCATTATGGTGCACTGGAAACAGTCAATCGTGGTGGAAATTGGCACACTCCAGCTAATATGGCGGATGGATATGGGGAGCATCATAATTGGCATAAGAAAAGAATATTATGGAAGCTTCCATATTGGAAGGATCATTTGCTTAGACACAATCTGGATGTCATGCATATTGAGAAAAACTTTTTTGATAACATCATGCATACAGTGTTAAACGTGCGTGGAAGGACTAAAGACATCGGTAAGTCAAGACTAAACTTTCCTGATCTTTGTTGTCGGAATGAGTTACATATTACAAGCAATGGGAAAGCACATGTTCCCATATTTCGATTGGGTGCGGAAGAAAAGTCAGCCTTGTTCAAATGGGTGACATCTAATGTGAAGTTCCCGGATGGGTACGTATCTAATCTAGCTAAATGTGTTGAGAAAGGGCAAAAGTTTTCCGGGATGAAGAGTCATGACTGTCACGTCTTTATGCAACGGCTACTTCCTTTTGCATTTGCTGAACTTCTACCAGGAAATGTACACGAAGCAATTGCAGGTAACTTTAAATTAATCACATATGTAAACATTGATATAATATATATGAAATGAAAAATTAACAAGTCTACCTTATATGTGGTAATTGTCATTGTAGGTATTGGAGCGTTTTTTCGGGATCTTTGTACCCGCACTTTGTCAGAAGATGTTATTGCACAACTTGATGCTACTATTCCTATTTAGTTGTGCAACTTGGAGAAAATATTCCCCCCAGCCTTCTTTGATGTTATGGAACATCTACCTATCCATCTCCCTCACGAAGCAGAACTTGGAGGACATGTGCAGTATCGGTGGATGTACCCATTTGAGCGATTCATGGGACATTTGAAGCGGAAGGCTAAAACTCTAGCCAAAGTTGAAGGCTCAATAGTAGCAGGAAGTTTAACAGAAGAAACTTCTCACTTCACGGGATACTATTTCGGCTCGAAGGTCCGTACACGGAAAAGGGCAACACGGCGATATGATGATGGAGGTGTAGGACGAACATATGCTAATGAAGGTGTCCCAGACATCTTTTCTTCAATCGGTCGATTATGTGGAAGCGTGAAGTCAGTTTGGTTTGCCAATGAAAAAGACCATCATAGTGCCCAAACGTATATCCTCTTAAATTGCGAAGAAGTTAGTGAATTTGAGACGTAAATGTATAAACATACATATATATATATAGTTAAATTATATATCCATTTATGCTTAATTAGATATACTTTTGTATGAAGTGAATTTGTTAGACAGGTACGAAAAGTCATTGAAGGAATCTCAGTAGACGAAATCAACAAGCGTAAAGATCAACATTTTGCCCCGTGGTTGAAGACGCAAGTACGTAGAAATTAATTACTTGGACAATCTAATACATATATATTGATTTTGTTAATTAACGATTTAGGTCGACCATGGGGATACCGCATATCCACTCTGGTTCCATGAGTTAATCAAAGGCCCCATATCAAAGATAACGACTGCACACATGTATTGCACACGCGGATATATATTTCATACATTCAAATACGGCAATCAAAGAGCTACTGCAAACTACGGGGTATGTGTGCGGGGCGAAATAGATTTTTATGGAGTGTTGCAAGACAAATTTGGGGCAGTAGATGTCAACCAATCGCGGCGTTACAATAAGTATGAGCCATTTATCCTAGCATCACAAGCAGAACAAGTCAGCTTTGTTCCATATCCGCGAGTTCGGACAACGCGTATCTCATGGTTATCTGTTATAAAAGTTTCTCCGAGGGGTCGAATTGAGGGGCTTGAGGATCTCCCAATGCAGCAAGATCATTGCTCTGATATGCCAGAACCAAATGAGAGCACTGATGACATCCTTTTGATAGATCCTCAAAACAGCGAAGTTGAATATCTCCCAGACGACACAGAGGAAGAAGATGAGGAAGATGAGTTCGAAGAAAGTGATGAACCAGATGATCAAGAAACGGATGTCTCTTTGTCCGAAAATGAATCAGAGTGACCGCGCTAGCTAGTAATTATAATGAATTTAATGTATTAATTAATAATGTTTTCATTTTCGTTAGTGAGTAATTATTATGAAATTTAAGTGATGCCCTAAACCCTAAACTCGATTCCATCTCCTATTATCTCCGCTCATTTCCCGCCGTAGGTGGGGTGATTAATAAATTACGAGACACATAGACGAAGTTAGGGTCAAGAAAGGGTTTGATCTGTGTCACCATTTGTTGACCCTAATTTCGTCTATGTGTCTCGTAATTTATTAATCGCCCCAACTACGGCGGATAATGAGCGGAGACGATCGGAGATGGAATCGGGTTTGGGGTTTAGGGCATTACATAGAATCGTCGCTAAATCGTCGCAAATTAGCGACGATTTAGGGACGATTTTTAAGAAATTTCATCTAAACCCTAAACCCTAAACCCTTTGCCCTATACCTAAAGTTTAACTTTTTAGCATCTCATTGCATTTTGCAATGAGGTGTCAAGACCCTAAACATGGGATTACATAGAATCGTCGCTAAATTAGCGAACGGTCTTCGTGTTTGCAAGATCTTGAGTTTATTCCATAAACTCGATCTTGAGAGGGAGTGTTGAAACTCAGACCGAGAGATGATCAACGAGGCTGACCCGAGGTGACAAAACCAATATATTACCGTAGTGGCTGACCCGAGATGGCAGACCCAAGGAGACGGTTGAAGTGGTAAGTCCGAGAGGCAGACCGGAGTGGCGTCAAATGGAGAGAGTAGTTACCCTCAAGTATGACCAGAAGGTGGCCGTGAAAATCAAGAGTAGGAGTAGTATCCCGAAGGTACTTGGTCTAGGAACAAGTAACCCGAGGGACTTGGCCGAGAAAAGCAAGTTGGAGGCGCGGAGGAGATGTAGTGCATACGGTCTTCATTCTCAAGATGGGCTTTCCCAAATACTGAAGCCGATCTTGAGAGGGGGTGTTGGAATTCAGACCGTAGGACTAACCGAGGTGGCTGACCCGAATGGAGAAACCAATAGATTACCGCAAGGAAAACCCGAAGGATCACCGGAGTGGTGTACCTAAGCGAGGTGAACCCAAGTGGCTGACCGGAAGAAGGCTGACCCGAGATGGCTTCACAAGATGGCAGACCATGAGAGGCAGCCTTCATGGCAAAGATGGCAGACCCAAGCAGACGGTTGAAGTGGTGAGACCAAAGAGGCAGACCGAAGTGGTAGTTCTACGGGAAGTGGAGTTTCAGCAGAGTCGTCAGAAGATGGAAGGAGATGAGTGACTTTCCACCGTTGGATCAACCTCAAATATGGAGGCAAGATAGAGAAATGGCTTATCTTGCATTGAGAAGTGGTTTCAGGTAAATCCAACGGGGCGATCAGAAGTTATGCCAGTTCTCGTGAAGTCGGTACAAGTTGATCGAAGCACTATTCCGAGTCCGACAGAACTGGATCGATCGATCCTATAAGATGGATCGATCGATCCCACTTATCGCAAACTTCTGGATCGACCAACACATGAATCTGGTCGATCCTAAGTTTCTGGATCGACCGATCCAAGACCAAAATCACTGTAGCAATACGTGAACTGTTCATTCCGCCCACCATTTGCAACTTGTGTATTTCCTTATGTGTTTTGTTGACCTTGTGCAACTTGTGCTTAATTTGTGGAGTATGTTTACTCAACTTGAGTTAAACATTAACCATAGTTAAGTTTAGTTTGTGTATTTATATTTGTGTAATTGTGACTTTGTTAATAAGAAGAAATAGAAGGAGAAAATATTTGTAGAGAAAAGAATTGTGTTCTTCATTTCTTTCTCTTTGTTCTTCTTCATTCTTCTTCACAAAAATCAACATTTACTAGACAAAATCCAACTTTTCGATTTCTCATATGGACTTTGAGATTTCTTTAAAGAAAAGAGAAAACAAGTAACGGCTGCCTCCTTGGCGAAATTTCTTTGGACTGTTTCCTTGACGAAATCCCTATTTCGAATTCTCATAGGGAATATGAGGTTACTTTAAAGAATTGAAAAAACAAGTAACATATGCCTCTCCTTCCATATTTAGGAGGCTCTAGTTCCCGTTTCTAGTCTCAACTCTCCATTTTGTGTGCCTTAATCAATAACGATCCGTTCTTAGCGTTTAGGGCAATATATTGCTGTTTTGGATCTGAAATAGACTTTTTACTAAACGATATCCTGGTTTTTTGAATTCTCATACAAAATTTGAGGTTCCTTTAAAGAAATGAGAAAACAAGTAAGATATGCCTCTCCTTCCACCTTTAGGAGGCTCTATGTTCCTGTTTCTAGTCTCAACACTCCATTTTGTATGCCTTAATCAATAACGATCCGTTATTAGCGTTTAGGGCAATATATTGCTGTTTTGGATGTGAATCAGACTTTTTACTAGACGAAATCCCGTTTTTCAATTCTCATAGGGAATTTGAGGTTTCTTTCAAGAAATGAGAAAACAAGTAAGATATGCCTCTCCTTCCACCTTTATGAGGCTCTAGTTCCTATTTCTAGTCTCAACACTCCATCTTGTATGTCCTACTCAATAACGGTTCGTTCTTAGCATTTTGGCTATATATTCCCATTTTGAATCTGAATTGGACCGTTTACTAGACGAAACCCCATTTTTCGAATTCTCATAGGGACTTTGAGGTTTCCTTTAAGAAATGAGAAAACAAGTAACATATGTTTCTCCATCCACCTTTAGGAGGCTCTAAATCCTATTTCTAGTCTCAACACTCCATCTTGTATGTCCTACTCAATAACGGTTCGTTCTTAGCATTTTGGCCATATATTCCCATTTTGAATCTGAATTGGACCGTTTACTAGACGAAACCCCATTTTTCGAATT
>PKMM01043964.1:0-12613 GCA_002933915.1 Eutrema heterophyllum | reverse complement strand
CCAAAACTATTTACTGTATCTGCTCCACCAAATTCTTCTACATAAAAATTTGGAAAAATTAATAATCGATTCATAATCCTAAAAGTAAAAGCTAAAGTTACTTAAAAAAGAGAAAAAATAAAATACAAAATCTACATTTATCCTAAAAGGAAAAGTTAATAAAAAAAGGAAAAAAAAAATAGTTTTTCTATTTAGATTAAGGAAATAAAAAAATGGATTACTAATCCTACAAGAAAAAAAACTATAACTTCTCATAATCAAAAGTCCAATAATCGTTTCCAAAACTATTTATCGTATATGCTCCACCAAATTCTTCTTTCATAGTATATATTTATTTCATTAGAAACTTTGTTTCTAAAGTTTTATGTTATTTATTTTCACGGGTGATTTAATTTTGTTTTTTATTTTTAATTTTTTCACGGGTTATAAAATATCTTATTATAAATCCGTGGATCCTAATCTAGTATATATATAAAATTACAATTTTGTTTCAATTTAAAAATGTGCACCTCCAGTTGACAAAAAGGAAAACTATGCACCCCCTTCTTCTTTTTTTCTTACTAGTAAATGCAATCGTGAAAATTTGCGCTTGAAACGATTAAGAGTTAAATGATGAAGTCGAAGAAAGAAATGCGACAGTAATGCTTTTTCCTCGTGATGAAGCTTCAATGGCTTTTGCCGATCCACTATCTAGATCTTCTCCTTCGAGTATAGACTGTGAAAACACTAAAGTCCAACTTTTGATTCGGATTAAACAGGGCGATACAATGATCTTTGTCGAATTAAGCTACAAAAATACCAGAACTCGTGGATAACAGTAATGAGTAAAATCTTTAGATTGAAGCCATGAAAGAAGTAGAAAGCCTTAAGATTTAACAATATAGACACAATGGTTAACTCAACAGTTTGTACATTTATAACTCTGTCCAAGACAAAACAAGTTTTGTGTACTGGCTAATCAAATCCATAGCTTTGGCATGATCCAAAATGAGAGAGCAAAAACATTGCAGCATCCACACACACACACAACCTACACTGATTATCAACCAATATCATAAGGCTTAATATCTCAATCAGGATTCTGTAAAAGGTCTCCACATATCAACATAGCTACGCAATTGGCGAAGCGGGAGTCTCTTCTTCCACGCATCAAGATCCGGTAAATCACCGGTTAGAGCCACGGAGCTATCATTCCCATTCCCAAGCGTTAGAACAAAGAGTTTATCACCAAAAACCTGGCTCATTGCTTTCAACGTTTCCCCCATAACCAGATCCCCATCTCTCTCTGAATCCTCAGCTTCCACACATCTTCCTCCAACATTCACCATAATCCTCCCTTTCTTCCTCAACCTACTTTTCAAATTCTCCCACACTTTTGGATCTTGGAGCTCTTTGATCACACTCCCTTTACTAAACAAATCCACTAAGATACCCGAAAACCCGGTTCTGACGCTAGCGTTCAAGGCGTCTCCAATGTTGATAAAAACCCTATCTTTATGATCCCTCTCAAGCTTAGAGAGGCCAAAGAATTCTCTACCGACGTCGATTACACAAGGGTCGATTTCCCATCCATGGACGGTGATTTCGGGAGGGTAGAGCTCAAGAATCAATCGGGCTGTTGAACCGGCTCCGAATCCGAGAACGCCGATCGGTCCGGGAGGGATAATCAGAGGCAGGGTAGCGAAAACGTCGAAGTAACTATCGGTTAAAGTTTGTAGGAGGAAAGAAATGCTGTGGATGTTACCGGGATTGTCGAGGAGGAGGAGGCGTGAGCCGGCGAGTGGGTGATTGGTTTTCCGGGAAACTTCAATGACTCTGATGTAATTGTAACGGGATTTGAATTTGGCGATGGTTTTCACTTCATTGGCTGGGATCCCGTTGTCGTCGTTGGTAGTTTTGTTGCGGTGAGATTGAGTGGTTGATCGGCGGATAAAGATTGGGTTTTGCGGTGGTTTAGGGCGGAGATTGAGGGTTGAAGGAGGAGAAAGGGTAAGGAAATGGCGAGGAATGTGGATTTGTGGTGGGAGAAGTAGGAGAGAAACAAGCTCCTTGGTCATGGCTCCTCCTAATTATGGGCAATTTTACCAATTTCTGATGAATCTGTGTAACGAAAGTCTCAATTTTAAGCTGTTTCCGTTCGGTTTTCTAAAGGTAACAACTTCGAAGAAAAAATGGCTTTGTACGAGAAGATAAAAAAAAAAAAAACACTATGTAGATGCAGTTTTCTGCTTTGTTTGAATGCTAATAGAAATGCATTCCTATTAAAGCCAAAAGAAAAAGGTTTCTTTGCAATTTTTCACATCTTCAGATTTCTAAAGGCCAATACTTGCGACTGTTCTATCAAATCAATGCAATGTTTTTCACAGAACACAAAAGGGTGCCGAAAAAACAGCAATGACTCATTCCCTAACTTGTGTCTTAAATCTGCCGACATTACCATATGCAAAAGATACACCATCAATCTGGTTTTAAGAAGATGGGGGATTCACCTCCGGCTCTGGGTTATCATCTTCCATTTCATCTTCACCTGTCGAGTCCCTGAAGATTTTAAGAGATCTCAATTATATTCTCAATCACTTTGTTAAGAAGTTTAGACAATGAGGATCAAGGGGTTTGGTAGACTGAACTAGGAGGAAGCTGCTTATTTACCTGTCCATAGTTGGGCCACCAATACCTGAGAAACCATGAAGAGGTTTCTCATCATCATCACTGTCTGATTCATAAGTCGCAGTTCCACTCCAAATGCGAGGCTTTGGTCTTTTCTCCAAGTCTTCTTCTGGCTAAAGATTCGAGATAAACATATCTAATGAGTCGGTCCCAGTAGGACAGGACGATACTAAAACACGAAAGAGGAGATATACATCAATGGATGATTGAAAAATTACCTCATCCAAAACTCGATTGACAGGAGGTGTGTGCTGAAACGGCACGCTAGGCGCGTGTATTAGTCCCGAAAGTTGTTCTAGCAACGTGTTCCTGAAATTTCAACAAGTAACTTCCCTAAGTTCAACATATCACATTAACAAGGCCAAGGAGGTTCATAAGCCAAAAGCTATGAATATTTAAAACTTTCGTGAGCTATTGGAACCGGTACACATATCAAAAATCCTATGTTACATTGAGATTATGTAGGAGTTCACTTGCAGCTGAAGTACAGTAACCATAAAAAGGGGTAGTAGGAGATGTTACCTTATCCTCTCCATATCTTTTGGTGTGTTTAAATTCTCCATTGGGCTTGGCTCGACATGAAGCGTATAATCTGGGCCGAAATACTCAAAATACTCATTGTACGGGAGTTTGTTGTCCGGCTCTACTCCAACCGCAACTGCAGTCTGCAACGAGGAAACAGAAACAAACCTTTCAAGAACAAGAACTTATATAATTACTAAAAGGCATAGAAGTGCAAAAGAGATGAAAAGACCTCATAACACCAGCAACGGGCAACATTTCGAATAGTATACCCTCCACCACCCAAGACCATGAGAGGAACGTTGAAAGATCTTAAGAACCGGAGGCAGTCAGCATGACCCTTGACGGATAAGTTGAAGCAACCCAACCGATCACCGCTTAAGGAGTCAGCCCCACACTGAAGAACAACTGCTTCTGGCTGATACACCTCCATAACCTTCTGGATAAGAGGTCTGAACAAGCTGCGGAAACTTTCATCGTCCATGCCATCGTTTAATGGAACATTTAGAGCATAGTATTTTCCTTTTTCTGCCCCAACGTCTCTTATGTGACCAGTTCCTGGGAAAAAGTCCCCAAATTTGTGGAAAGAAACTGTCATAACTCTATCAGTGGTGTAAAACGCCTCTTCCACTCCATCTCCATGGTGAACATCGATGTCTATGTAGAGAACCCGCTGCAAACGAAATTTGATGAAAGCATATTAGTGTGCAAGCAATGGAAACATCATCTGAACCTTTCTAACAGTGCTATCAGGATACAAAAAAAAGCAACGGAATCCAAATTTCATGAAACGTAAGGAAGAAACTTGGAGAGAATCAGATGATGGAAACAAAACAAGTTGCAATATGGTATAATGTCTGCCCAATTCTCAAATAAACCAATATCTCTTGGCCATGGAAACACTGAAAGGAGTTACAAGATTATAACAACTTTCTCAGAAACATCTGATGCACTTGACCTACATGATAATGCAAGATTCTAACAGGAACATGGAATAATCAAAGCATTATTCGATAATCACAAAAGGATTCCAGATTTCAGGTAAATTTACGAAAACAACTCAATAAGATAACCTTAAACCCCAAAATCTTTTACTTCTCTATGAACAGATACGAGTTGTGAGATAAGCAGGGAATCGAGCATTTACCCTAAACATCTTGAGCAACTCGAGAATCCCTAGCACGATGTCATTTACGTAGCAAAACCCAGAGGCTTCGCTTTTCTTGGCATGGTGAAGCCCACCGCCCCAATTGATGGCGATATCCGCGTCCTGCCGGTTTAATTTGACGGCGGCGCCAATGGAACCTCCGGCGGACGCACGGCAAAAATCGAAAAGTCCGTCGAAGACAGGACAATCCTCGCCGACATTGAATCGCCTTAGGTTTCGTGCGGACGAAGGATCGCCCATGGATTCCGGTGAAACGGAAGCGAGAAAATCAACGTACTCCGGAGAATGAAACCGACCAATATCGGCGGCGTCGGCGAGGTTAGGGCGGCTGATTTCGAGGCGACGGTGGAGGTGATAATGGACGATTAGACTATGAGCCATACGGATCCGGTGAGGTTTCATCGGATGTCCTTGACCGTAGTAGTAGTCTCCAATCGTCGGCTCGTAGAAGTAACTGACTCGCCGCTTCCTACCGTCGGGTCCCGACGGCAAAGACACGCCACTTTCGTCTGTCTCCATTTCCCTCTCTCTCTCGCTCTCTCTCTCTCTCGCTCTCCCCCAAGTTTTACTCCGAAGTCTGGACTAAATTGTGAGGTTAGTTTATGATACACAATTATATTTTTTTAGATTAGCACCGGATTTCTTAAACCCGAGATTAGTCAGCATCGATTATTTTCATACTTGATATCAAACTTACCATTTTTTAATTATGATTCCATTTTAATTTGTTTTTTTTTAGTAGGAATTGTTAGATTAAAGAAAAAATGGAGCGAATTTCAAAATTTACAAGTTGTTTTTTAAATTGAATCCAAGACGAATCATAAAATATTTTGAATCACCGGATCACTTGATCGATCTTCTGACCGTAGATTAATTGGTTCATTGTTATATGTTGTTTAGTGTCAAAAAATTATGTATTATAACTAAATATTTTTTTTAATTTTTGTGAAAAGACTATAAAATCATTTTTTAGGAACAGAATAAGAAAAACGAAATATGTAACATCAAGTATGGAAATAGCTATTGAAGTATGAACCATGTTTAGAGCATGCCATTAAATGTTGGACTCTTGACTAATTTTGTTTTAATTGACCGATTTTGGATGCTTATATTTATGTATAATCTTTATTTTCCCCAATATTTATGATTCATGAATGAAAATTAAACTCTGAACGATATATATATTAAATATGCTTATATTGTAAATTTGTTTTAGTTAACAATTTTAACGTTAAATAATTTTTTATCAAAAGAAGTTTTAACGCAGTGTTACGGCTGACTAGAGACTCGAGAGTAGTAAGTAAAGTCTATTAGTTTTAGAGAGTTCTGAAAAAGAAAAGAAACAATACATATATGTATATTGAGATAATATCATGAAGAAGAGGAGAAATCAACTAATTAAATAAAACATTTGTTCTCTACAACAGAGAGCTTCAACACGAAAACAAGCACTGGTTAACTATCATCATAGTTAACCACTGCTTTCTTCTAGGACAAATCTCATCATTTTGATTCTCTACCAAGTCCTTTTTCCACCATGAGGTACAAAGTTTGAAGTCGATCTTGATCGTTTATCCCCAAACCCACCACGTCCTCCTCTTGACCGGAAATTTCGGCCACCACCAGAACCTGAACAAGTCAGAATCATTAAACTAAATGGCAAGATTATGGTTATGATGAACTCAAAATGAGGGAGGAGAAAAGAGATTTTTCACCTCCAAAACCAGAACCAGAAGATCTGACTAGTGCAGAGAGAGTGGGGGGTACAACTTGACCAGCTTCTTGAAGGATCTTGATAAGCTCTCTTGCAAACTTGGCATTGTCATGTGTAAAGAATGTAAAGGCCATTCCTTTAGCCCCTGCACGCCCAGTTCGACCAATCCTATGGATGTAATCCTCCAACGAAGTTGGGAAATCATAGTTAACCACACACTTTATGTCCTTCACATCTGCAAACACAAAAAAATGGAGAAAGAAGAAAGCACAGTTGAGAAGTTAAGCAAAGGAAGACTGATATGATAACAAATGCAGGAAGAAGAACAAAAAAACGCTGCTGTGTATGATTTTGGTGTTTTTAGAGCCTAGAGGAGAGAAGGGAGAACAAAAACCCCTTATCCCTACAACTGCAGATCTAAAAAGATCAAGAAACTAAGAGCAACACATTTTTCCAAGTAAATGTGCCCACCTTAACTTGCAGGGATAAGGAGTGTGTGTGACGGCGTTAAAACACTATTAATGCAAACAGGTGAGTCGCCCAGGCTGCTCATAAACCAATCAGCTCCATGCCCGGGAGATGGATGAGGGAAGCAAATTCTTCAAAGCTCCCTTTTTCTTTCTATGTGGCTTTTTTTATCTAATTCCAGAGGAAACCGTGGAAAGCAGCAGCCAGGCGACTTTTTTATAACTTTTATTCCCGAGAAAACGAAATGGTCTAATCTAATCCTCTCCTATTGCGTAACAGGTAATCCTACCAAGTCCCCTTGCTGCTACATCAGTGGCAGTCATTATCGGGCTTCTTCCGCTCTTAAATTCTGACAAGACTCGATCTCTTTCCGCTTGGTTTTTGTCACCGTGTATGGCAAGAGCTGGCCATCCATCCATTCTCAACTGTCTAGTCACTTGATCACACCCTCTCTTCGTCTCCACAAATATTAAGATTTTACTTCCATCCATCAACTGTTTAAGCAGTGTAAGGAGCCTATCACAAGAGAAAAAAAGCATAAGCATCTTATCAGAAAAGAAGGCAAAGATGTATATATATATATATATGTTGTTTCTTCTCCAATTACAGAAAAAATAAGAACCTGTTGTATTTCTCTGGCGTCGGTACAATCTCGATTACTTGGTTAATAGACTGGTTAGCTTTTAGATCTGCTGATCCAATAATGGCCTATGAAATAATAATTGTTTTTAGTGCACAAACATAAATAGCCCCTACTTAATCAATGACAGTATACTCAATCTGTATAAGTTAAAGAAGAAATTAAGTAGACCTTATATGGATCTCGTAGAAACTGCCTGGCAAGAGATTCAACCTCTCGTGGCCATGTTGCACTCCAAAGCAGTGTCTGTCTATCAGGTCGGATCTGTGAAAGGAAAAGTAAAATCTCAATTAAAGCCGTAATGTCTGAGTAGCAGAATACAAATGTTCAGGTATAAAAAAATATTTCGATTGAATCCCATTGGTCGACCACCCTCTCCTTAATGACACTATACATGATAGCTTTAGAGGAAGTAAATGCATACCTGGGATACAATCTTTCTAATTTGGGGTTCAAATCCCATGTCTAACATTCTGTCAGCCTCATCCAGCACAAGGTAAGTCACTCTCTTCAAATTAGTGTGTTGGCACTCCAACATATCGATCAAACGACCAGGTGTAGCAATTACAATCTCAACACCTGACAAGGCAATCGTGATTCGTAAACATTTATATTCCATCCAAGAACCAGATATGAAAAGCTACAATATCGCAATGAGAAAAAATGAACCTCTTCTAAGATCGCGAATCTGAGGTCCTTTAGGAGCACCGCCATAGATACAAGTACTTCTAACACCAGATCGCAGCCCGAATTTTCTTGATTCCTCTTGAATCTGAACTGCTAATTCTCTGGTCGGTGCTAATATTAACACGATGGGTCCATCATCTTGACCTAAAAAAACCCAACGATACACATAAGTAAACATGTTCCCAGAAAAAGGATGCAGCTAAAATCCAACAATCGTCAATATATTGTTGTAAAATACTCACCCAATCGAGGTTGCGCACTTACGTGGACCAATGCTGGTAACAAGTACGCCAATGTCTTACCAGAGCCAGTCTCAGCAATACCAATCAAATCCCTACCCTTCAAAGCCATTGGCCATCCCTGAGATTGTATTGGCGTGGGCTCAGTAAATCCCAATTTCGCAATAGCTTCGAGAATATTATCTAACAAACAGATAACAAAAGAAATATGTCTATGAAATCAAACCATTGAACCAAGAAACAAAATTTAAGCAAAAAATCCCTTCCAGAAAGGGAAAAAAAAAACATATTTAATGAGAGTCCGTGGAATGAACAAAGCATACTTGCACTCAGCGATAAGAACATCGAAATCCACTTCAACAGAACAGAAGACATCAAAATCATATCCCGAATCAAGACCAAAAACACTTGAAAAATCCAATTAATACCTGGAAAGTTAGCATCTTCGAACATCTTAATCGGCTTAGGAACATCACGCCCTTCAACGGATATATCCCTACCTCTTCTGTACATGGCAACATCCTGCTCTGTCATCGCCTGCACAGCAGGACTCTCCACGTAGAAATTCTTCTCGAAGTGGACAAGATTCCCGAAATTCTGCTTCGGAAGAGAAACGCTGTCTAGCTCTCTATTACTCGATCCACCTCGTCCTCCCCAATTCCCGCCGCCTCCGCCACCGTATCCACCCCTTCTATCTCCGTATTGACCGTATGTGCCTCTTCCGCCGCCGCCGCGACCAACGGAGAAACCGCTAGTAGGTGGCTGGAAAGCTGGGTAACGACCATAGCCGGAACCTTCACCCGCCACTACAGGAGGCGGTCCAAATCCACCACCACCACCGTACCGTGGATTGTACGGTGCGGCAGAAGGATCCATCGGCTGAGACGAACCAACTGGGGCGCTAAGGTGGCATTGAAAAAACAAAAAGGGTTACAGATCGAATATAACAAATTGAAGAAAAGGGTCGATTGCTATTCACTTACCCAGAGCGTTGGCGATAAGAATTCGGATCAGCAAATCGACGATCATAGGAGCTCATCGTAACTTCAGATCGTTAGGGTTTGTTTTTTTTGTGTGTGTTTCTCTCGCTTTATCTGTAAGGCGTAGTTTAGAATCGAATTGATGCAAAGAGAGGAGAGTGCAGGGAGACGAAATGACGCAGAGCCGCAAAGTAACGAAAGCAGGATACTTTTACGATTCGTTCCTAGACAGTAAAAATTCCCAAATTAGAAACCCTAACTTTCACCGTGGTTTATTTATTTTTTGTTCTTTTTAAGCGCGAGTTTAATTTCTGTTGTGGCCATAAGAGATGGGCCATGAGTTTCTAATTAATGGGCTACAAGAGCTGGACCGAAGCAATGTTATGTAGATAAACTATTGGAGATTTGGAGCTAAAGTCTAGTTCTGAAAACTGAACAGTGAGAGTCTGAAATCAATTATTTGCACGCAGTTCGAATCAATTTTTTTTTTTTTTTTTTGATAAACCAGAGTGATCTCAGGTTTTCTAGGTCCGGACTAATCTCTGGTGGCCCAACTCCGGAGGTCACGACAGCAATTTGCTGATTTAAACGTGGATGGATGGCCAAGCGTACTCGAACCGAGGGGGCAGGGCACATACCCACACCAGCGAATTCGTTCCTACCACTCGACCAAAGACGCTCCTACCATGCCAGCGAATTCGCTCCTACACAGTTCGAATCAAATTTTGGAAAATCTTAGCTTACCATGGAGTTTTGAGACTTACCATCTTCGCCAATCCATACAAAAAAATCATACATATCTTGTAGTATACCAACCATAAATGGTTTTTTCGAACAATTGAAAAGTATATCTTTGATTTGATCCATAATTTTTCTAAATAAAATCGAATCACTGACATTACATGTGATATAATTACATGGACCGTACCTTGACATATTTATAGTTTAAACATAATACATAATATAGTCCTTTGCTCAAAAAAAAAAAACATAATATAGTTCTAGCAGGCTAGCAGCAAAAGAGACACAAAATAAGGTTCTATTAGAAGCAAAAATCAATCAATCAAATTTGATATCAATCAATATATTTTTATTTCATTGATTAACGTTTTATAATTTCTTTTTTTCTCCTTTTGTTTGGCTGCTTTTATATAATTTAATAATTTGACTTTCTATACAATTGAAGTTATTAGTTTTCTTTAATGGTCAACGTCTCTTATGATGAGCCAGTTTAAATTACTTTTTTGAGACAAATAAATAATTACACCCAACGGAGATTTCTTCTTAATGGAATTAATTAAAGAAAGAATATTCCGTTATGGAATAACAGAATTGTCCAAAATGCCTATAGACGGTTCAACGAATTTTTTCCATTGGCATATACGCGTAAGGTCCCACCGTGACGTCACTTCCTGCCTATAAAAGCCATCCATCTGCAACCTTTCTTCTCGGTTTAAGACACCGAGAAACCAAAAACAAACACTTCAAAAAACATTTAAAAAACCAAAGAGCTTCAGAAAACTAATAGAGAAACCCTAACAATGGTGGCCGTTGGTTATAACGAGAAGAACGGTGGAATCAGTCTCAAGTTTCTATGCAGTTACGGCGGCAGAATCTTCCCTCGTTCTTCCGACGGGAAGCTCCGTTACGCCGGAGGTCATACCAGAGTGCTCTCCGTCGATCGTTCTATCTCTTTCGCAGGTTCGTTTAGATAAATTTGTGTTGAAATCAATCCTCCTGCTCGATTCGACTTCCGATTTTCCCAAAATTTGGGCGTTGTCGACGAAATTGAGATTGATTCTAGTTTTGTTTTCTCCAGAGCTGATGAAGAAACTGTTTGCGTTCTGCGGATACTCCGTTGATCTGAGATGTCAATTACCAAACGGCGATCTCGAGACTCTAATCTCCGTCAAATCAGAGGAGGATCTAGCGAACATCGTCGAGGAGTACGATCGCGTCTCCGGAGCCAAGATCAGAGCCGTTCTATCGCCTCCGAGGTCGCATAGACACGAATCTCCGTCGTCCTCAAGCGGCGATCGATCTCCGAACTCGCTGTTCTCCGTCAC
Organism: Eutrema heterophyllum; assembly: GCA_002933915.1. Lineage (NCBI taxonomy): Eukaryota > Viridiplantae > Streptophyta > Magnoliopsida > Brassicales > Brassicaceae > Eutrema > Eutrema heterophyllum. The sequence continues at coordinate 1,462 of PKMM01043964.1, read as the reverse complement.
GCTTTCCCCGCCGAACTCGCCATCGCCGGCGTACGAGAGATATCTACAATCTCGCTATTGTCTTCCTCCCACGGATCTTCCTAGAAGATTCAATCATAGATCAGAGGAATCTCATTGTTGGGCGTGTCGTGCACACAAAGACTCTAGACTCATCTGGCAATGACGGAGATTGGAAAATCGAATATACGCCATAGATACGAGGATGATGACGACGAACAAAATATTACGAAAGAAAATGCAAAATTAAGAAACCGGGATTAAAGTTTAGGTTCTTTAAGTTTCTACTATGTGTTGGTTTGTGAAGCAACGAATTAAATTTTTCTTTCGTAGTTACGGTCAGAGACGTGACCGGCGGGGTAATTATTGTAGACGGAGAACATGACGGAATATTCATACTGCCGTTACCAACCGTTAGAGTTGCCGTTGCGACGTGTTCGCACGTACGGCGTTCTTTTTATAATACGTGATACGTGGCGAATACTGAGAGACCGTCTGGTGACGATGTCGGAGATGTAACACGTGTGTAGGCTAGTGGATTCGTTACGTCAACACGTGTTAGCCATCGGCACCCTGGAGTTTTTTAACTTGACGAGGTTCTTTTTTGTTTTTTGGCTTCTTTGATAATGATATAAGTAATTTTTTCATTAGTTTCTATTTTGTTAACATCTGCTTTCTTTTTTCTTGTCTCGTCAGGATTATATATGATATTGGCTGAGTTCCCTTTTTGTCCAAACCAATTTTTTAGTCCCACTTGAGAAAAAAGAGAGTTAAATACTATCAAATCTATTATTAATTAATCAGAAAATATTGAAAATTACGAAAAATAAGATTGTTAGTGTACGTAAAGGAACGACGTATTTTAGTTGAGTTCCAAATTTCTCGCAACTTGTGAATGGGACAGAGTGAGCACTACTAGGACTAAATAATTTCTCGACACATCTTTTCTTTTCTGCTTAATTTTTGATTGTTGAAAAATCAACCAGCAGACACAGGTCACACAGCACACGAAAATTGAGCACAAGAAAAAATTTGAAGTCGCAAAAAGATTCTCAATTTTTTTAGTCGTTCTTCGTTAAACTGAAAACTTGGAACTCCACAGGAAAAGAAGTTGTTCAATAATTATAATGACTTTTGGAGTAGCAGTACCACACATCTCTTGTTTTTCTGCTTCAAATTTGACATTCTTTTGTTGAAAAATCAAACATCAGACACCGCACACGAAATTGAGCCCCTTTTTCAGCATTTTAAATTTAAAGTCACAAAAAATTATATTTCATTTTTGTATGACTCTAAATTGATTTTGTAAAAAATTTGAAGTCACAAAAAGATTCTCAAATTTTCAGTCATACAAAAATGAAACATAAATATTCATTTTTGGTTGTTTCAAAAAAAAAAAAGCTAATATATGTTGTTGCTTTTTTTTTTATGGTCAGCTAATATATGTTTTTTTTTTTTTTTTTTT
>PKMM01043852.1:3387-13752 GCA_002933915.1 Eutrema heterophyllum | reverse complement strand
AATAAAAGATATCTTTTTTTTTAGCAGCTGTACTTGACTTCACAAGTTGCCTACATACCCATTTCGGGATCAAGCCACCTTGTAGTTCATTTATCTCCCTTCATCAACTCGGGACATCGTTACCTAGCCATGTAATGACTTCTATATGTGGTGTTATCCGTAAAGTTACGATTCTATCAATTCTTTGAACGAATTGACTTCATCCTTCTTACGACCCCAACTCCATCCGAAGTCGGGAACGTAACACATTGGTGATAAGTCGAGGGCACTGCCCTCATCAAGTTTAGCCAAGGTGTTCACAAGATAGCATTATAGGAAACTTCATGATCCACTACGTCGAAGTTTACCATCTCCATCAGTCCGGCTGCTGAGACCGGCAGTTCAATGGTTCCGATTGAGTTTGCAGTGTTACCACTGAAACATGTTAGTGTTGATCTCGGACCCCAGAGGTCTGTTTCTCTATCCCCATTTGTTTTACGATCTTCAGAAACATGACATCAGCTATACTTCATGTATCAATTAAGACTCAAGAAACTTCACAATTAGCTCTAATATCAAGACTTACAGTCATGATGTCATCTTCGCGAGCTTCCTTAACGAAACGATCTTTCTCCGAAAAGGATGTTTCCACTTCGGGAAATAGCCCCCCACCGTTTGCTTTTTCAGTTTCAGCTCGCCGTTGATGTTTATTGATCGATCCAGCTGTATCTCCAAGGAGTCTTGATCCTCCTATAATTAAGTTGATTATTTTCTTCTTTTGACTATGCTCCTGCTCAGCTGGTTCAGATTCATCTGGATCCTCGTCGTTTGACTTTGCGGACCCTAGATTATTGATCTTCACTTCGCTAAGCTTTCCCTCTGCATATATGTTAACGAGCAAATCTTTCAACCTGTAACATTTTGCGGTTAAATGTCCATACCGTTGATGGTAATCGCAATATGCTTCTTATCCTTGCCCAACGTGTCGTTAGACCTCAGAGGTCGGTCGTCATTGCTTCTCTTGGATTCTTTCTGGACAGCGAAGGCATGTAGTCCACTAGTATGTCTTCTATCCTTGTGCTCCCTCCTTTCACTTCGGGGAGCAGTTGGGATTCCAGAAGACTGAGGTTTTGAATTCTTGTAGTGTTCTGCGAGTGCGAGACACTCTTCTTCGGCTGTTGCAAAGCCCGCACCTCTGTGAAGTGCTTCCTGGATTGTGGCCGGCGTGTTAACCACGAGATCATCCCTGAACTTGGATTCATGCCACAATCCCATCTTTAAGACTGCCATAGCTGTTTCGTCGTGAACGACATGAATTCTAGCAATAACTTTCTAAAACTTTGTAAGGTATGCCCAAAGTGAATCTTGAAGTCCTTGTGATAAAGCCCACAGCTCCGCTCCCGAAGCGGTCTTCTGAATAAATACTGAGTATTGCTTCAGAAAACTGACCGAGATTTGGGAGAAACTATCAATAGATTGTTCCAATAATCTTGAGAACAATTCGAGGGCAGGCCCTACGAGGTGTTTTGCAATAAGTTTACACAACCCGACATCCTTTTTATACTCATTAAAATGAGCTCTTCCGACTGCGATCTTGAACGCGGTTAAATGCGATTTAGGATCCGTCATTCCTTCATAAAATGGGAGCTTAAGCCTTCCCACATCTCTAATGGGTGTGTTCTCAATACGAATTGAGAACGGAGTTCGCTTAGTCTCTTCGACCACGCGATCAATCTCGGGGGCTGCGCTAGTAGCACTATGGACTCGTGAATTTACATCATGTAATCCTTCTCTATTTTCTGCCAACGTCCGATGAATATATTCCAATCATGTTGGATCCATATTCCTTCCAGGATTATCGACGAACCGGTCGTGGTTCCCTGCTATTTGAGGACCATACTAGCCTTGTCCGTTCACTCGCTCGTGATTCGTGGTCAGGACGAGTCTTTGATTCGGGTTTCGTAGAGGCGGATTAATCGGATCAAGAGGAGTATGTGGAGGAAAATTCGAGGGATCAATCCTCTGAGGATCGCACTGGCGTCTGGCCCTATCCATTTCTGCGCTCGGACTCCGGGGTCCGGGGTCAAGACTGACCTTTAATCTAGGGTCCGAAATTGTGGATTCGATGGATCAACAGGTTATGGTGGAGGAAAAGTTGATGGCTCGACCTGTACTCCATCCCTCGAAGGTAATTGTGCACTTCCACTGCCCTGGCCTTGATAGAACAGACCATTCCTTAAGTGAGGTGCACTCGGGGATGTGCTACTGTTTCGGTTACTTCCAAGCGGAACAGTATGTATTGGTGAAACACCTTATGGCACCGATGTCGGTAAGACACTTTGCGGTGGTGGAACTTGCGTTCTTACCACCACCTCCGAGCGGAACTCAACGAATGATTGGGCCAATGCCACTTGATCCGAAACGACTTTCTCAAGGTTTTGGTTCATTGTGGTCATTGCCCCTTATATCAATGCGGTTAGATCACTTGTGACCTTATCCACAACTTCACGCATAATTGCATGTTCTTCCATGGTGGTTCTTCTGCGTTGGAGTTAGACTTGCCTATTCCCCTCCTTCTAGTGCCAAATTGTTGTAACTGGAATTGCNTTTCTAGTCGTTATTTTGTAATTATAAGAGAATACAAATTTCATGATGTTTTGTAAAGAATAAATTTGTTTGGGGGTGTGTAGAAAAGAGACGAAAAGTTTATGATGTATATCGAAATAAGTTATATATTACCAGAGTCAATCCGAACTTTAGGGATAGAGTTTTAATGGTTTAATGAGCATAAATGTTGGGTTTTTGGCTTAAAAAAAACAGGTCATATTAAAAAGAACCAGCCAATACATAGACAATCAGAATTTGTATTCATTGTTTATTTTTTTATTAAAAATTTATGAACACGATTTTTATTGTAACCTTTGCTCAAATCAATTTATTTGATGCATAATATGTTCATATAACGGTTTACAGTGAGATTAAACTATAAATCAAAATGAATTTGTTATTTGCATCAAATAAAGTTTTCTTTATTAATGGTTGTGCATCATTAGAATTACCATAAACTAATATTTTATTTAAAATATATTTATTTTACAACATTTTTATTGAAATTTTAACAGTTATAAAGCATTTTCTTAAATAGGCGATATAGAATGTTTTACAAAGCAAGCACATGTTTCTTTAATGGAGTCAGGATACCATTTGATGCATTTTCCGCCTATAAATTGTGATGCAATGCATGTCTGATTGCAATTCGGAATCTGTGCGCAAGGACCTATAGGAATTAGATTACTCCTATCTTCAGCTTCCGCAAGATCTGAGTTTATATTTTCAAAACAAATTAGTGAGATATTTAAAAACATGGACCTCTTTGGTTAGTTACAATACAATATCCCAATATCATTTAACAAAAACAAAGGTATATACTTTGACACCCAAAAAAAAGTATATAATATGTTCCACTATAAGTATGAATGGACAACTAATAGAATATCAAATAGAAAATAAAAAATTAATTGCATACTTAGATTCAAGAGAATTGCCAAACACAAGAACGCAAAGAAAATACATTAGCTTGATGAAGTCATTTTGATATTTCTGTTTTGATTTGTTTTTGTTTACTTATGAAACCGAATAGCTTATATATATAGAGAGAGAGAGAGAGAGAGATTATTTGGATTCATGTTTTACCATATGCGGTAGGATATGTTATTGACTTAGAGTCTGATACTATTGTTAACCACAGTTAATTAATTAAGACCCCGATATGGAAACCTAAACCAAAAGAATATAATTTATAAAAAGAAACATCATCAATCTTAAATCCAGCTTTGACTATTTGTTATCGACTTATCTTTTGTTTTTTAAAGATTTATATTTAATGTATTTCGGTAAATTGTTAATGAAGTGACAAAGCACAAAGCAACATTTTGAAAAATTACAAATTTATAATTAAAAGAGCACTAGATTTTGTAATATTTTTATTGAAAAACTTTTTCGTCATATTAAAAAATAAAAATAAAATTTGTTTTTATTTCTAGTAGGTGAATATACCTACGTACATACGCTGTTTTTTATATAATTTTTAATCTAATAAATTAGTGATTATATTAGTTTAACAAAAAAAACGTTTTCAATTATCCAGGTTATACAAAATTGAAGATTAATTTTCTGGATATTAAAGGGATTACTACCGAACAACCAATCAAATTACTTAGTTTTCTGCAAATTGAATTACAATTGCATGAATTTAATTTAGTTTCAATTAATTTGAGTGTTGTAGACAAAACTTTAAAAAGATTAATCTAAATAAAATTAAATAAATTGATTTTTAGAGATGCCATGTTATCATTTTTAATAACATTTTATTAATTATGTTTTGTGTTTTAATATAATTTTGGAAAAAAATAATTGACTAACATAGAATTTAGCTTTCATTACATGTCTCAAGAAAAACCATTTAAAATAGTTATCGTTGATCTACCATTAGACTACCAAACATTTATGGAATGCTAAACTGTAAATTTTCATATTAATGAAGAGTTTGGGTATGCATGAAGCTTCACCTTTACATTGATGCCTTGACAAAAATAAATAAAAACAAGGTAGCAAATTTTAACTAAAGAGGTTAGAGATTACAAGCCACTTAATCCAAACACTACAAGAAAACACGCGCATTTTCGACGGATTTTAAGCCGTCGTAAATTTTTGACGGAACACCGAAGGAATATCGACGGCTTGAATTTTCTCGGAAATCGGTCAGAATATTTCTACGGTTTAAAATCCCTCAGAAAACGGTTGGAACATTCCGACGGATTTCCGAGGGAATGTCGACGAGCCAGTATTCCCTCGGAAATCGGTCGAAAAATTCCGACCGTTTCAAGGCCGACGGAAATCGGTAGGTAATTTCCGACCGATTTCCGACGGATATATATACGTTAATATATCCGTTGTGGTAGCCGTTATATAGCCGTTTGAAGTTTAAAATCCCGTCGGAAAATCGCTGAATATTTTTGTATAAGTATTTCTCCCCCTCATTCACAACAAACACAAAACAAAAAAAAATTACACAATGTCTTATTTTCGATCGTGCATGGACAAACCTCCGCGTGATCCCGCGACGGAGAATTGACGGATGAGTTCGCACAAGGTGTGGAGGAGTTCATGAACTTTGCGTCAATCAATAGCATGACATCGGAATACAGTAATATGTATTGTCCTTGTACTAAATGTCGGAATCATAGATTAGTCTCAGTTAGGGAAGTAATGAAGCACTTATATAGAACTGGATTTATGCCTGGTTACAAGATTTGGTATACCCACGGAGAAACTAATTCAATGGTGCAATATTATGGTAATTATGGTAGCACATCGGATAGGCTTGGTAGTACTTCGGGTACTAGGTTAGAGGAATCAACACCGGAAGTAGATGTAAACGTAGGTTACATTCATATGGTGAATGATGCGTTTCTTGAAAATATAGCATCGTATCATGTTGAAGATGGTAACAGGATAGAGGAACCAAATTTAGAAGCACATAAGTTTTTTGATATGCTAGATGCGTCTAAGCAGCCATTATACAAAGGATGTAGAGATGGAATATCGCCTCTATCAACTGCAAGCAGATTGATGACTATAAAGACGGATTTCAACTTAGCTGAGGATTGTGTTGATGCGATAGCTGATTTTGTTAGAGATATCTTACATGAAGGTAATATTTCACCGGCTTCATACTACGAGATTCAGAAGCTTGTAGCTGGTCTTGGATTACCGTATCAGATGATAGATGTGTGTATTGACAACTGTATGATCTGGAGAAATGACAAAAACCGGTTGAAGTGTCGCTTTTGTCACAAACCTCGGTATCATGATACATGTGGCAGAGTACTTGTCCCACATAAATGGATGTGGTATTTGCCCCTAGCTGACATGTTGAAGAGGTTATATCAATCCGAGCGCACTACAGGGCCTATGAGATGGCATGCAAAACATAACTCAGAAGGAGAGATTGCGCATCCCTCAGATGCAGAAGCATGGAAACATTTTCAAGAGGTTTATCCTAGTTTTGCGTGTAAGCCAAGGAACGTATACCTTGGGTTATCTACGGATGGATTCAACCCTTTTGGAAAGCATGGGAGGCAATATTCGTTGTGGCCAGTAATCGTCACACCTTACAATTTGCCGCCAAATTTGTGCATGAAACGAGAGTTTTTGTTCCTCACGATCCTCGTCCCCGGTCTAGAGCATCCTAAGAGATCCCTCGATATTTTTTTGCAGCCATTAATTTATGAGTTGAGAATGTTGTGGAAAAATGGTGTTGAAGCGTTCGATGTTTCCATGCAACAAAATTTTATGATGCGTGCGGTACTTATGTGGACCATAAGTGATTTCCCAGCATACGGTATGCTATATGGATTGTCGACGCATGGAAGGTTGGCTTGTCCGTATTGTCAAGATAACACTAATGCGTTCCAATTGAAGAACGAACGTAAGATTTCTTGGTTCGATTGTCATCGACGATTTCTACCGCATGATCATCCATATCGTCGGAGCAAAACATTGTTTAGAAAGAACAAAAAAAATTTTGATGGTCCACCTCCTGAGTTAAATGAGAATTATATTATGACTCAGTTGAGAGATTTTGGTGCTGAGAAAACAGTTTTATGCGGGGGTAATGGGCATTATCCCGTTGACAGTTGTGGCGAGTACCACAATTGGCACAATAAGAGTATTTTATGGGATTTGCCATATTGGAATGACCATTTGCTGCGCCATAATCTAGATGTGATGCACATTGAAAAAAAAAATTTTGACAACATCATGAACACTGTTCTAAATGTGCAAGGAAAGACGAAAAGACGAAATCACTGCCCCCTTCTTTCCGGTTGGATGCGACTTCAAATGAGGAGTTTTTTTATTGGATTAAGCACGATGTCAAATTCCCAGACGGATACGCATCTAACCTTCGTAATTGCGTTGATAGTTCAAAAGGGAAGTTTTCTGGGATGAAGAGTCATGATTGTCTTGTTGTCATGCAGCACCTCCTTCCATTTGCATTTGAAGGTCTTCTTCTTATGAACGTCCACGCAGCTATTGCAGGTACATACATTTACACGTATTTTTATTTTTATTTGTGATCATTATACGTAAGTTATTTAATTTTATGTCTACTATATATGCAGTGATCGATGCTTTCTTCCGGGATCTATGAACGAGATCACTTACATCAGCCGGAATCCGAAATTTGGGGGAAAACATATCGGTTATCCTTTGCAACCTCAAGAAAATATTTTCTCCTGCCTTTTTTGATGTTATGGAACATCTTCCTATTCATCTTCCTCGAGAAGCAACACTTGGTGGGCATGTTCAATACCGATGGATGTACCATTTTGAGCGGTATATGTTCCCCCTAAAGAAGAAGGTGAAAAATCTAGCTAGAGTCGAGGGTTCTATTGTCGCACAAAGCATTAATGAAGAAACTTCCAACTTTGCCGGCTACTACTTTCCAGCGCAAGTCCAAACAAAAAGTAGACGCCCCGCACGACATGATGATGGGGGGAACAGAGTTAGTTATCCTGTCTATGTCCCCGATATATTTACTCAGATTGGACGACTAAGTGGAAAAAGCAAGGATCGGCGACTATTAGAGGAAGAGCAAAGACACTTGCATATGTATATTCTGACAAACTGCGACAACGTTTTGGAATATGAGAGGTACCTAATTATTATTTTTTAATTAGTTAACAAATTAAGTTTACTAATATATTTTTCTAATGCATTTGTTCATGCATGCACAAGATGTTCATGGCCCAAGTACGCGATTGTTATCCAAATTACACAGAGGATGAGCTTGATGTTGTCAAGCAGAATGACTTTGGTTATTGGTTGAAATATTATGTAAGTGTTAAATGATGCTTTATTATATAATATATTAAATTGTATAACTTATCCTTATATAAACATTATGTCGATTATTGTCCAAATGAAATTTTTAAAGGTTTGTCAGATGACTGCTAGCGGGGTTGATTTTCCGACGTGGTTAGTTGAGATGGTGAAAGGCCCTACGTTTATTGCACAGTCTTATCCGATGTATTGCACCCAAGGGTATGCTTTTAAGGCTCATCAGGAAGGAAGCTCAAAGACAAATTGTAATTTTGGTATATCGTCTCAATGTGGAGAAGTTGTCTACTACGGTGTCCTCCGCAAAAAAATTGGAGGTCCATTATCCGGGAATGATAGACTTGAGGTGCATTGCGTTCTTCTGCGATTGGTATAATCCAGTGGAAGGTCTATGTCAGGACGCATTTGGTGTTACATATGTCCACTCACGAAGGCGACTTCAGAAATACGATCATTTCATTCTTGTTTCACAAGCATATCAGGTTTCCTACATTCGATACCCCCGGGTTAGAAACAAGCAAGACCCTTGGATTACTGTTACGTTGATACACCCAAGGGGAAGAGTTTATGGTGTTTCCGAGCATTACCCTTTGCAAGAAAACGCAATTGGTAACTTAGGTTCGATCGAGCATTCTCTTGAAGTTGACCTCGTGGTTGATTTTACCATGGACGGAGATTACGAGGTATTTGAGGATTATGAGGAAGAGATCGGGGAATTTGACGAGGACTCCGATTCAGCTACGTCAGATTATTCATCGGACTCGGAGTAATTATGTAATAAATGTTATTAATCTATGTATTTTTTTAATTTCGAAACAGAGTTAATTTTGGCAATTAAACGCCTTGTAGTTTTTCTTTTCACAAGTCATGTTGTTTCAAGTCTTTTATTTCATTGAGTCTAGCTGATAGGACCATTATATAAGGTCCCCTTGCAGCCGTGTAATGTTTTTCACCTTTTGATGAAATAAAAACGTAGTTTTCACCTTTTGATGATGAAATAAAATCTTAGTTTTCCCGGCTAGAATGGAAATCCCGGGAAATATATCTAAATACTAAGTGTCCCAAAAGGTTTTTCTCTATTCAGAAATCCCAAAAAATAGTAGCCGGAGATTCTAGACAATTTTAAGTTTTCCTAGATAATTTCGGGTTTTAGCCGGGGATTCTAAATTGTCTCGGCTAAAACTGAAACTGTCTAAATCCGTCGGAAATCCTTCGGAAATTTCCAAAGGATTCAGACAGTTTCAGTTTTAGCTGAGACAATTTCAGGTTTTAGCCGGGGATTCGAAATTGTCTCGGCTAAAACTGATGTGATAAACCTCAAATCCGTCGGAAATTTTCGAGAGATTTCCGACGGTTTAGGGTAATAACCTCGAATATGCCGGATTTTTAACATGTTTGGTCTAGATAAATGTAAAAATACCAAATTAAAACTACTTTCTGTGAAATGTTTTTAAGAATCAAACATTTTGAAGTTTTTAATTGAAACCCTAATCAATCACATAAGTGTCCTTATATGTTCTATGTGTTTTTATGAAAGTTTGAACTCGTTCATCGATCGATTGTTACGAAATCCAAAATAACTTGTTTTGTTTGGTTTTCAAAAGTTTTTCTTATTAATATGAAACAATAATGATAATTAAACACTAAATTTTATGAAATTTTCAAAATCTAAACTCTATACCCTAAACCCGTCGGGATTCCCTCGGAAGTTTCCGACGGATACTAATAGTTTATTGTTTTACACTCGAAAAAATGCCAAGTGTAAAACATCAAACTATCAAGGTATGTCAAAAATCCGTCGGAAATTTCCGACGGGTTTAGATATTTACGAAGATAAGATCGTACGTGTTGTCTGGCCAATAAGAATGCATGCAATTTCAACGTCCGTCGGAAATCCGTCGGAAATTCCGGAGGGATTTCTGATGGATCCTGAAATTAACCAGCGAATTTTAACCGCTAAACGAAAATTGCTCAAAATCGAGGCGGTTAATTAAATTTGATTTCTGACGGATTTCCGAGGGCAAGGGTCCGTCAGAAATCTTTAATCATATCAATGCGATTCGTCTTCTTCTCTCTTATTATCCTTTCCTCTCCTTTCCTCTCTTCCTCTCCCCTCCTCTCCTCTCCTCTCCTCTCTTCCTCTCCTCTCCTCTCTTCTCCTCTCCTCTCATCTCCTCTCGTCCTCGTCCTCTCATCTCTCCACTCCGCCGCCGCCTCTCAACGCCGCTGCCCCTGCACGCCTGCGCCGCCGCCTTTCCACGCCGGCGCCGGCGCTGCCGCCCTTCCACGCCGTCGACTTACAAATGTAAGTCTTCTTTTTTTTTTTGGTTAGATTAGATAGTTTGATGTAGGTTGTTAGATTGTTATTAGATTGTTAGATTAGGTTGTTAGATTGTTAGATTAGGTTGTTAGATTGTTATTTAGGTTGTTAGATTGTTATTTAGGTTGTTAGATTGTTAGATTAGGTTATTGTGGAATTAGATT